>DWQL01001740.1:0-10881 GCA_018231265.1 Noctuana haematospila
TTATGGCAATCAGTTACTTCAGTCAGTCCGTGCCACAGAGAACACTAAACTGTCCGTGCAATCGAGGTAGGTTGGTAGTACTGCGTCCATGTATCATCAGTGCCAATAATTGTCAGTGTCCACACTTCCACAGCGTACGGTACGAGTATATTTATAAATATGTCAATTGTCATGTCAGTGACAACTGACAGATGACAGACTTCACAATTACTTAATGTAAATAAAATAAAGTACATAGTTACATACATATGTATAAAATTATAAAATAAATAATAAACATTATTTATTAGTATTACGACGGTATTACCAATAAATAGTTAAACACATCAATGCGCATGAACACTTTGTAGGACTTTAGTAATTAATTGTGTGTACCTAAGTGTACATGACATAAATGATTAAAAAACTTAAATCTACCTTCTATCTAAGCAAATGAAACAAAAATGAATTTTTCTGTATAATTTACTTAATTATATACGAGTTTTGACTAACAATTTAATTAAAAAAGAAGTTTTAAACCAAGATTAGTTGATAGGTATGCGATAAGAACTGAAATTGCTCAATCAACTTGGATTCAACTATGGTGAAACGAAAAAACAATTGTTTAGAGGAAATTGTAAAAAAAAAGAAAGTTAAAGATGAGAAAGAAGTAGTGAGATGTAAATGGGTCAGCAATGACCCACTGTATATAGCTTACCATGACAATGAGTGGGGTAAGCCTGAATTCAACAGTACAAGTCTGTTTGAAATAATATGTCTAGAAGGCCAGCAGGCGGGTCTATCATGGATAACAGTTTTAAAAAAGAGAGAGAATTACAGAAAATTATTCAAAAATTTTAGTCCTCATGAAGTATCCAAGTTAAAAAAAAGTGACATAGAGAAGTTTTTATGTGACCCTGGAGTAATCAGACACAGGGGTAAACTAGAATCTATTGTTCAAAATGCACAGAGCTTTTTGAAAATGGAAAGTGATGGAACTGATTTCTCTGAGTTTATCTGGAGTTTTGTTAAGAAAGCTCCAATTGTAAACAGTTGGAATGATAACGAAGAGATACCAACACAGACTGCTGCATCCACTTCTCTTTCAATTGCTCTCAAAAAAAGAGGTTTCAAGTTTGTTGGTTCAACTATTTGCTATGCCTTCATGCAGGCTTCAGGATTAGTCAATGACCATATAGTAAACTGTATTTGTTATTCAAGCTATAATAAATAATTTCGTACTCTAAAACAATCTTTAAGTAGCAGACATAATCCTCTTGACATTACTTATGCAGGCACAGATCCTACAGTGTCTGTACCCTACAGTGGCAGTACTATAGTAACTGGAAACAAATCCACCTTTTTCTGTAACACTCAATATTCTGTTATTCATGAATGAAAAAGCTGTGAAAAGCAAAAATAATACTTGTATAGGACATACAGACACAAAAAAGATATACTTACCCATCCATTTGTATTTTTTATTTATTTATTAATACAAAAATAAAATACCTACTTTACAAAATGTAATCATAGAAAGTAAATTAATTATTATTAGCTAAAATCAATATCAATTTATAATTTTTTTTGGCCCTAGTGATGGCAACATTGCAAAGAAAAACATCGGTGTTTCGGAAATAATCCATCGAATTACAAAAACATAGTCAACTATAAATTTTATTTGAGTCTAAAGAACTGAACTAATCTTAGAGTAAGTCACCTATTCATTGTTTGTAAATATTCCTTCTATATTCGGACAGGGCGCAGGATACCACACCACATGTAAACTGGGGAATAAAATTGTGGGTCTTCTAAAAACCATAAAACTAAAAAGTACTATGAAACGAACTTCCTAACATTCTGGCAAAATTGCAAGAAAGAAGCTATTTAAAAAAGCAAGCAAGGTATATTAATGCTATGTTTTTTTTAATCATACCATTTAGTTTAGTAGGGAAAAGCGAAATATTGTACTTGGCAACCCTGTGCCATGCCGTCCGTCAGTTCCGCCAACGCCACGACATAACCGGCGCTGTTCGGTCCCCGCTCCGCCCGCTCGCCGCACTTTGTCGCAGCGCTGTACTTGGATATAACCTATCCTATCGATCTCATCCCAGTAATAACTTCCTCTCTATCACATTTAATTTTAATAAATTATAATGGCGGAACCACGTGAAAGGACCTTTATCATGGTTAAACCTGACGGCGTCCAACGTGGTCTTGTCGGCACCATCATCGAACGCTTCGAAAAGAAAGGTTTCAAGTTGGTTGCCCTCAAATTCGTGTGGCCTTCGGAAGAATTACTCCAGAATCACTACAGTGACTTATCATCGCGACCATTCTTTCCTGGTCTAGTGAAGTACATGAGCTCAGGGCCAGTCGTGCCTATGGTGTGGGAAGGACTCAACGTTGTGAAGACTGGGCGTCAAATGCTCGGCGCTACAAACCCCGCGGACTCACTGCCCGGAACCATTCGAGGAGATCTCTGCATCCAGGTTGGTCGCAACATCATCCATGGCTCTGACAGTGTGGAATCTGCTAATAAAGAAATTAGCCTCTGGTTCACTGACAAGGAGCTTGTTGGATGGACCCCAGCTGCTGAAAACTGGGTCTATGAGTAACCTACTTACCCGGAATACCTACCGAGTTACACCTTACATGTATAAGCTTAACTAAAATAAATATGTATTTAAACTATTTTAATTTGTTTCCTTTTAATATTCCATTTAAATTAATATGAATTTAAGTTTTAGTTTACTACAATTTTCATGATTTTTTATGTCCTAATTAGATACCTCAGAAAAAACTATACGATATATACCCCTGACAACAAAATCATTTATGCTAGAAAATTTGTGAAACCCCTTAATTAAATTGATACTTGTGGACTTAGATCCAATTAATGTTATTTACCTAAATCTTAGTGCCACTTATACTTGAAAATAATAAGAATTGTCTACAATTTGATTTGATTTATTAATCAGTAAATTACAATATAATTTCCATTTGAAAGAATATAAAAATTGGTAAATTGACCCACTAATGTAAAATGTCAAAATTATATTCACAGGCCTAGGAAGTGGGCCGTGCCCACTCGAAGGTTCTGTTCAGTTTACTTCACTTTAGTTAATACTAGCGACCCGCCCCAGCTTCGCACGGGTGCAATGCTGATACTAAATACACTACAGAAAAACTGTGAACATTTATACATATAAACCTTCTTCTTCAATCACTCTATCTATTAAAAAAAATCGATCTAAATCCGTTGCGTAGTTTTAAAGATTTAAGCATACACAGGGATATAGGGACAGAGAAAGCGACTTTGTTTTATACTGTGTAAGTGATTATACAATATTTACAGAGATACATTTAAAACAAAAATATAAATCTCTTTATTTTGCCTAATCACTGGGATTTCCAAAAAACGCAGTACTATTCTGTCTACATTATAAAGAAAACCTCTGCTCCATTTCAGCTAGTTTATATAAGTGCAAGAGTTTGGGGTGGGCGTTAAAAGGAATAATAGTGAATCAGTCAGTCTTTTTATTTGTTTCATAATTATAAATGAGTTCTACAGTGTATATATCACCTCTGCCTTAAAAAAGGTTAACAGCCCAATTACAGTATAATACTGAGGCCTGTCCAGTTGCAGGGCACAGATTAAGACTAAAATTAGAAATCCTTCAGGTTTTCTAACAAAACCAAAATCTTTCCAAACCTTAACTTCCTTTCAATCCTTTCTTTTAAAACATTTAATTAGTCAAAGAAAATTTTACAATTTTCAAATTATTTTAATTTAAATTATTTCATTATACCTTATTATAGATTTATAGATGTTCAGTTGATTTTGACCTCATTATAATGTTATTGCATGGAATACTGATAACTCCAGATGCACTTGAAATATCACTGCATTAAATAACTAAACATCAACATAAATTGTGGAGGTGTCCATATAGTACATTAATTAATGAAAAAACACATGTTTCTAATAAAATTTTACTATATTCCATAATTAAAAATTTTAATCCTAACTTATAAAATACATCACTTTGATGCAGTAGCTTAGCTCATGGATGAGTTGCACTTATTTAAATCTATTGTGTATGAAATGACCTACTATTTATAACGTATATAAACAAAATAGCTTAATATTGCAAATAAACTAACAACATCTGCAGTTACTGTAAGTACATCTCATCCATTATAAATACAATTTATAATTAACCTTTAATTAAGTCATAAGATATGCTAAAATCCTAGATCACATTTAGACCTACAAAGTCATGCTGAATACAGTTCATTTACAAGTATGTGAGAATAATTAAAACAATTATTTTTATGCTGCATTATTAATATGCGTGTGTTCATTTATACTGCATTTTGTGTATAAAAGTAATTTTCTAGTTCCACAGCCAATAAAGTTCAATATACATACCTAACTATACAAATCAAAACATGACAAAACAGAACAATGAAATTGTAACATGTGTATAACCAATTGATTGAAAACAATTTCAAGAAAATATTTTAATTTAATTAAATTACAGCTATATTTTCCCACATCTTACAATTATAGGTTGGCAGTGTCAGTGGCTATCATAGCCATTAAATTATGTCCTATGCTCAATTAAGTAACACTTGTTAAGCTGAAAACTTAATTTTATGTACATAATGTCAGGCGTTAATAATAATCAATATTTACAGAAAATATACTCTGACATGTTACTTTATTGCAGTATTTGTGAATCAAACTTTTAAGGGGTGGGTAATACATAACTTAAAATGTCTGCCTACACTCATAGAGCCTGGTCCTCACTTGGATCTGTTGTTTGTGTATTCTGTTCACTAGGCTGTTGCTGTTGTTCTATTTGGTTTTGTTGTATTCTGGAAGGGAGTGGTGCAGTTTGACCTGTTAAGTTAATAATGATTAGAAATATGATATGACTGGAAAACAACTTGCTCAGCCAACCAATTCTCATATTTGAGCGGACCACCTGTGTTTATGATGGCAAAAAAACAAGAATAATAATATTATCATAAAATTTTGTTGTATATGGTTTAATGTACATACCATATTTATCGTGAATTCCCCTATGCCGCTTGAGTGCAAATCGATCTGCAAAGGCAGCAGTGCATATGTCACACTTGAAAGGCTTCTCCCCAGAATGCACTTTTGCATGGTTCTTCAAATGAGCAGCCTGACTAAACGCTGACCCACATATCTCGCATCTGGTACAAATGGGATTAAAATTAGCTGAAGACAAGGCATAAAATTCAATATGACGTTTGGTTTTATAAGGACACTTATGTTGTAGTGGTTACCCACGCTAGTCTGTCGTTCGTTCAATTCCCAATCCAGCAGGACAAAAACTAAACTAAATTAAGTGTGGTTGTGGGCATAATTATATGAGTGTGATGCAATATTTATCACACAACAAGTTTTAATATTCGCTTACTTCCACTTAATACCATTAGTCGTAACAATAAATACATTGCATCACAAGCTGGTTGACGTCAATTTGCATTACATCAGACAGCTAAAGAAGCCAAGTAGTACTTAGATCTTGGGTAGTTATAGCAGTGTCGTGATCGTGATGAGTTTTCGTGCTGCAAATATACGCTATTTTTCAATGAATGCCAGAGGATAAATTATATGGAATCTTGACGTGATTTAAATGTGATACGAAGAAAGCATGTACCGCAATTTCACATTTGTTTAATTATAATCCCTCCTTCCCAACTTAAGGTGTTGCCATGAGGAAATAACAATTATGTAAACAACCATTCAGGGATTCGCAATATCATTCTGGATCAATATATTTATATAAATAAATATTATGTAAAATATAAATTGCAGTAACCCCTTTTTTACGCTTAAAGATTCTTTATTTCTCTAAAAGATAGTAACATTTTTGCAGGCAATCCCACAGAATGTGATTAGTCCTCAGTGTTTACTTACTTGTAAGGTTTCTCGCCTGTATGAATACGTCGGTGGTTCCACAATGTCGCGTGTCTTGCGAAACCTTTGTCGCATACCTAGGTCAAAATAAAATCAATAAGTGACTATGTCATATATTCAAAACAGATGTTTCCAAAGACATTTCTTCTTGTAGACCCTTTTCAAACTTTTATTGCTTTTGGTGGACTTCCTACTGCATTTCTACAATATTCCTTAAATTCGTCAGTAAGTCTAAATAATGAATGAACACTTAAGACACTCCCAGAAATTTTGGGGCAAAATTACATTTAACACTATTTTCTTTGCAAAATTTCCCAGTAATTGGAATTTAAATATGGAATGCTGTGTGAACTTTTGATACAGACTATTGAAGCATTAACTTGTTTAGGATTTTCAATTAATTACTATCGCCAATCAAGTTCTAATTAATTTTATTTATTACTTTTACAAATAAAAAGTTTAATAAAAAAATTTCTCACTTCACAAACATATGGTTTTTCTCCTGAATGTGTCCTTTCATGGTTTTTCAAATGTGGCGATTGTGAAAATTGCATGCCACATGTATTACACCTGTAAAAATTACATCATTGAGAAACCAAGACCCTGACCTTATTTCACAATTTATTGATAAAGCCATTATTTTCTATAAAGATGGTACCAAAAGCAAATAAAGAAATACATAACTATTGAAGTATAATGAAATTATACAAGAACCTCTTCCTCACCTATAAGGTTTCTCTCCCGTATGTATTCTAGAGTGATTCTTAAGATAAACAGCCTTTGCGAATGCAATACCACAGATGCCACACTTGAAATTCTTCTCTCCTGAGTGCAATTTCTTGTGTGACCACAGTGATGAGTATCTAGAGAAGGTGCCACCACAAATATTACAGTGGAATGGTTTTTCTGCGTTTGGTGTATTATTGGGCTTATTTCTATTTCCTCCTGCAAATATGATACCGGAGCCATTACAGTTTCTACATTTCATAACTGTTGCTAAATTTCTTTTTTTCACAGGATGGTGGCCTGGCACTGTAAATAAAGATACGGTTAACATTTCTATATCTATAACTATTCAGTCAGAGAATGAAGTGAACATCTGAAATGGAAATAACCTAATTTCTGCTGATGTCTGCCACAAAAGAAAAAACCGAGATGCGTTGCGGTATATTATTATATAATAGTGTTTGATCTATTGTTAGGTTTCAATCCTCGCATTTGCCTTACCAGTTGCTCTCTAGTGAAAAAAACCTGAATGCGTAAGGGTTCGAAACAGATATATCTGAAGATTTTAATATAAAAATAGAAATAATAACTTACAAGGTTTAGATGGCTGCGTCGGCTGATTAGGCTGTGTTGTTGCCAATGGATCTGGGGGATTTTGCACTCCGCTAACTCCACCCACCTCAAATTTAACATTCTCCTCTGTTGTCTCAAATATTTCAGTTGAATTCACTGGAGAAAACTACTGTGTTAACACTGCTTATAAGTTATATATAAATAATAATAAAACATAGATATTAATACTAAAACATAAACATTTTAAATTATTATAACAGATTTTATATAATGTGGAAATCATGATGAGCACAAATTAAATTATACATGATTTATAAAAATAAGTAATATGATATCCATGGTATTTATATGTCTACTTATATATTTGGTCAATGAGTACTATCCCATGGTGTCCCCTAAGCCATACTGGTTTGACGATACTGTCAAAGAATAAGTAGAAGCAGTTTACTGGAATGTTTATGAACAAGTCAATTGAAATTATGACAGTTCAAAATGTTAAATTACATGCATAACAGGCCAAACTAAGAATTAACATTATAATGTATTTTAAAGTATTATTATTTTTTCTAGTATTTTTAGTCTAGAAGACTACCTTTCTAGCCCAAAACTTTAATATAGGTATTCATTGCAATTGCAATAATAAATTTGGACTAGTCCACTGATGATTTTCACCAGCCACCTCACACACCTCCATCAGACTCTCGACACCAAGACCAATATAATTATACTCCTCAGCCAATCATATCAGCACAAACTTGAGGGTTTTACGAGTAGCTACTGACTTCAATGGACTAATATCCACCTCTCCACTCCATCATCATTATCACCTCAGATATACCAAATTAATTCAAATTATTGTATTGTAATCAGTCCTTGACAGGTATGCAAACTTTCAATTACATCTGATGACTTAAAGTGGGTGAAATTAAAGATTAAAGATTCAGTTATATAGATATAGATACAAACATGCAGGTGAAGCTAATAGAAGAATAATAAAAATGAACACTAACTTTGACTCCTTTGTTCAACAGCGTCCTGTGCAATACAATTTTCACATCTTATAAGTTTGGGTCCTTTCCTCTTAGGATTATTGGCGAGAGGTCCTCCACAAGTGATGCATTTCTGTGCTTTGCCTAACAAAACTGGTTTTGCTGGAAAAAGAAAGATGCATATTTTACAGCACTTATAATTAAATTTAAATGTAACAATAAACGCAGTAAGCAATTTCTAGCAATCTATATAATTTTAATTTTTTTGCACGATATGATTTTATAGAATAAGAAGAAAAATGTCTATGTAGTTACATTCTATTTCTGTTAACAGTTAAGGGTTACAAAACTTAAAGAGAAATTATCCATAGCTATAAGCTTCTACCATATTAAAAACTAGCTGACCCTGCGAACTTCATACCACCCCAATATCAGTAAAATATACATATTATAAACCTTTCTCTTAAATAACTCTATCTATTAAAAAAACTGCATTAAAATCTGTTGCGTAGTTTTAAAGTTCTAAGCATATATAGGGACATACAGTGGGAAGTGATTTTGTTTTATACTATGTAGTGATTACAATTTCTTACCCTCCTGTATTTGAACATGATGAGTTTGTTGTTGTTGCTGTTGTTGCACATTGTTGTCCGAGGATAGGATTTGTATATGAGGGGGCATTGACACATCATTTGCTGTACTCACTCCTGTAGTTACTACGGTAATGTTGCTTTCTGAAATCAGAAATAATCAGAACATTAAATTCAATATTTCATACAAAAAATTGTATTAAGATTCTTGAAATGATGGTTGAGATTGTGAAGCATTATTTATATAATTGTTTAGTATTAAAAAGAAACCAATAATATACAATAATTAAAAAGAAACCACATTTCATTCATCTTACCTGTATCCTGAGCATGTATCCTCTTGTGAGCATTGAGTAGAGTTAAGTGGCCAAACATCAATCCGCACACGTCACATTTAAAACTTATATTTGATATAGTATTCTGGATACCATTTGGAGCTATTTGCATTTGGTTCACTAATGCATAATTGTAGGAGAAAGGTTGGGCTATATAGCAAGTTTTGTCATCAGTGGTGGTCAGTTGAGCTATGTTCACTCCACCAGTCACCCCCCCAGCACCTGTTGCTGGTCCTGTGCCAATTTTGCCTATCATATTTACATTTGTTGTGTAGCAAAATGTTGGGAATTCCTGTAACATTTAAGATTAAAAACAATAATATAGGAGTAACATAAACAGAGATTAAACAATAAAAATTGTTCAGTGATGTACCTACATTGTTTATAATAGGTATATTATGTACACACATACAAAATATAATAATATTTTTCTGTCTTTTATAAATCCAAATGGTATCTACCTGTTGCGTTTGCTGAGTTTGTTGTGTAGTTTTCTGTTGAGCATTTTCAATATTTTTGCCTTGGGATTTCTGAGGATGCTCCTGGAACTGTAGCGTCGGCACCGTGCCGGCCTGCACTGCATTTGTGGTAAACATCTTAGAATTTTATTTTAGTTCATCACTTTGATTCCTATTTTTTATTGCATTCTGCCACACTTTTCTGTAAATCAACGTAATAATGCAGTTAGCACACAATAGAAGCATCATGACACGTAATTAAAACAACAAATTTCTAAAAGCGCGGCTAATTGTATAGGTACATGAAACAGAAATTCCAAAACACACGGTGCGAAGGTAACGGGGAATATTTCTTATCAGTCTACTCCACTCGTAAAAAGATCATTCGTTCGATGAAAGCAGTGTCTCCGAGGAGTGTTGATGTATGTAAGAAAAGGATGACGGACTATCTATAGACGCGCTTCGAGTAAGCGGCGGACGCCATTGTTAATATTCCATAGGTCTGTCTGATTGATGAGACGTCGCAATGTTAAAAGAAGCATATTCTAGTTACCTCGAGATCAGAGAAATATAAATTCTTGACCCTCACATTGAGTTTTATACAAATTTTGATTCAATAATACCAAAAATAAACAACAATTTGATTCAAATTACATTATCTCTATCTCACTTTGAAATCTCTAATTCTCCATCTCACTGAATAAATGAAATGGCGATACAAAAAGATGGCGACAATTTTTTTTCATGTATCTGCTGACTTAGCTTCTAGGAAATTGAGTAATCGCGACTTAGTTGGTATTTACGTGCACAAGAGGACGCTACCACTGCATAAATTTTGTTTTGTTTATAAACGAAATCCTTGCAAAATACATCATGTTTGAATATCGAATGTTATTATAATTTATACTACCTAGGTAGGTATACTATTCTTGACCTAAGTAGTCTGAAAAAACTCAATTGAATAAAATAAATAAATGACTTTTTCTTTTACATCATAAGCAAACTAATGCTACCATGCCACTAGAACTGTTCGGTTTTTTCTATCAAGCAAGGTTAGTAGTTTCAAATTTCGAAGCGTAGTTTCAACCCATTTCACAAAATTTTACGTAAGGTTGTATAGTTGCAAGGTTATCACAGCTATTTTTACATCTGGATGGTACTAAAATGGACATTAACTTTTAACACTGACATATGCACTTGCATGCATATCTACTCTGTATATTGGCATATAGACGCAAAATAAAGTACCTACATAGTATTTGTTTATTTTTA
>DWQL01001741.1:0-10879 GCA_018231265.1 Noctuana haematospila
AATACAAACAAACAAACAATCAAATCTTTCCTCTTTATAATATTAGTATAGATGTGCATAATTCAGGAAATAATAAGTAGGTATCTACACCTAATATAATATAATTTACATACCCACATAGCATTGTAGTCAAAGTGAAAGAACGCACAAGGACCTATCTAGCTATATCTAAATAAACTTGCGAACAAAATGAACGAGCGAATAATGGATCCAACGCCATATAATAAAACCATTCACTCACTCCGGCTCAGTATCTCATTCGATTTGGAATTACTTGCGATACAATTTGAAATCCGGGCGTCGCGCCGCGCCGCGCGGGGCGCAATCCTATTTGCCCAATTTTCTACAATACGTTTTACTGATTTATATAACTTAATATGTAGGTGAGTTCACCTACATAATATTAAGTTTATGACACGAACTTGAAATAATAAATAAATAATATTAAAAAATTTTACCAATACATTCATATTTTGAAGATAATTTATACACTTTTTTTCGCTCGCCAATTTACAATTTTAGGACGAAACTTAATAGAACTTGTGTTGGTCCCATTTTAATTTGGTCCAGTTCTAACAACGGCATCCATTAGAAAACCATGCCTGCCTTCAACCCTTTAATGTCTCACTGCTGGGCACGGGTCTCTCTCCACAACCGGGGAAGGCCTGGAGCATACTCCACCACGCTACTCCGATGTGCAAACTTCATTCTGAACTCAAATCCAGTAGTTCCGTCACGAACGCTACTCATTCTCACAACTCAATGCGAGTATCTCATTGGGTAGATTTACTTGCGGCCGAGTGTAGGAGCAATTGGCGAGGTCGCAATCCGATTTGCCCAATTTCCTACCGTACTTCCTTATAGCGTTGATTTGTGAGAACTGCAGGTATGTTTAATATTCATATTATGTAAATCTGGAGAGATAAAACTGTTAATGTCAGGAGACACTAAATACTTAAATAAGCCTCCTTTGGAGTCAGGTGAGGGGCATACGCTAGTGTGGGTCTATGTCTATATCTGTACTAATAATATAAAGCTGAAGTTAAAGTTTACGTTTACGTTTGTTTGTTTGAACGCGCTAATTTCAGGAACTACTGGACCGATTTGAAAAATTCTTTTAGTGTAAGATAGTACATTTATCGAGGAAGGCTATAAGGCTATCAAGCGTTACGTTGCAATTCTTAACGCGGGTGAAACCGGGGGGCACAGCTAGTGCAGATACCCAAACTATCTTATGATTTCGTCCGCGTCGATAATAACATACATTATTATTTATTAAAGTATCTACTATAACAGTTACTTTTTCCTTTTTAGTTTAAGTCGGTTTTCATTTTTACTTAAAATAATTTTATTGAATGTCGGTTAAAAAAATACATTGAGCTTTTAAAAGCCTCAAACATGTAAAGGCGTCAAGTACGACCGATAAAGCTGAACATGTTTCAAGACATGAACCCTAGCTTGACGTGACCGACATTTGAATCGCCCGTTTTCAGAACCCTACTAGTTTTACTACTTTCATTTTACTATTCTCTATGATAGCAGAAAGTTTTAGGTAGGATATAATTATTGCAATATGCCTTCACCCTTTTTTATGTCCCACTACTGGGCACGGGTCTCTCAGGCCGGGGAAGGCCTGGAGCTCCACTTCGCTGCTCCAATGCGGTGAGGTAGAGATACGGGTTCGGATTCGTCAAACCCAAAGAGCCTCCGACCAGGTTTAACGACTGTTATCTATCAATAGCAACCAGGACCAACGGCTTAACGTGCCTTCCGAAGTACGGGAGCGCGCATGAAGTTTTGCCACTAGCGGTGACCCATCCGAGTATCGGCCGCACCCGTGGTTGCTTAACAATGTGATTGCTTGCGATCCACATGCCACATGCTAGCGGGGCTATAGGTATGCGCTTTGATTGCAATATACCCACAGTAAATAAACGTATTTGCTAGGTTTTTGTTTAAAGAAATGAAACAGTTTAAACATTGGAAAATAACGTAAATTCGCGTATTTTTCATTCAAACGCCTAACACGTCTATTAGATGCCAAGATCATCCGATAAAACTGAACATGTCTGAAGACCCAACCTTGACGTGACCGGCAGCTAAATCGTTCAATTTCGGGTCTATACGTAAGTTGCGGCGAAGACTCGAGAATCGCATCAATTGGAACATATTAGAAAACTTACGAAAGCTGGGCCTTGTTTGAAATACACTTACTTTATCTATTTTTGTCTAGTGAAAAGAAATGTAGAGATTGAGCAAACGGAATAGAGAGAGAGGCAAATATAAATATTGTCTCTGATTTTAGTGTTTGAGCATCACTTGGTTTAATACGATAATAAACGATCATTTTTAGTCTGTCTGTACTATCACATGCAATACCCAAATAATTATTGATTACTGTCATTTCGAAGTTTGGAATATAGTTTTTGGGGTTTCATTTCGTATTTTTAGTGTAACGAGATCAACTGATAGCCGAACGTGCCATACAATAGATATCCGTTTTTGATAAAACCGATTCAATTTTGTACATAATTTGAATTCTTTTAGTAAAACCATATAAAAGCAACTCTATTTTAGTTTAGTTTGTTGTAATACTTATATCGCAAAACGACATTCATATTTACGTAACGGCTACAAAATTGTTTATATGAAATTAAATGTTCACTTTCAGTTACAAACTTTGTTATCTATAGAGTACAGTAGTAGTACAGTTTTTTATAGTCCTTATTCACGTTGATCTGAACAGTTCAAGAGCTTCCAAAATTGTACAATTTTTAGCAATTAACAGGCACCGGCACAGGTATTGTACGTAAAATAAATGTGATTCAAGTTTTATAAATTCTAAGAATAGTATTTTAATTAGAGAAGTATATAACACAGAGCGTAACTTTCAGTCTAATTAGAGGCAAATGGTAAAGAGAAACAAAACGAAATAATAATATATCATTTTGACTCATTAAAGGCCCTTTAAATTTAGACCTATCCTAATCGTAAATTAAAGTTTCGAGAACCGAGAGTTTTTTCCGCTGGCTCTTTTCTCCCGGCCTACCTTAGCCAAAGGGCGCCTAAAGCCGATTTACCGTATTATTCAACATTCATCGAATGTATGCAAAAAATACGTTCTAATGAATAAAAAAATTGAGTTTGAGTTAAAGAAGAAAGAATTTGGTAAGGAGGTACTTGGATAAAACCAACATTTTCAAAATATATATTATTATATTCAGTATTTATATCATTATAAACGAACGCCACGCACACTCCCAATAATAATTTGGTGCCGTAAAGAAAATGGAGAAACAGGTGGAACCCATATACGGGCACGATTTCCAATGTAAGTAGAAACACCCAACAAACAGAACTTTTTGAACATCCGATTACCACAAGAGTTCAAGTTATATTGGGACGAATAAATTCACTAAAGGACAGGAAATTACTAGGACCCACGAAGGTTGAAGACAGGGCTTAGTTAACTAGCCTTATTAGAATTGTTAAACTTTACAACCAAAATCCGACCTCTTTAGAGAGTAATTCTATTGTTAATTTGGCTTTATAACATTCGACGTGCTCAATCGGGGCAGGTTCCTTCCAATCAACGTAATGCTGAGAGTTCCTTTTGATATTATTTTAAGGCAGGCTTAATGAACACAAATTGGAGGGCCTTAATGATGCTACAGGACTGAAACATCGCTATTGAGGGTACGAGAGCGCTATTTCAATCGAAATGTTGATTTCCGTTGTTCATCATTAATTTTGTTTTCTATTAAGTAATAAGTAATGTATTAAATAATAAATTCTTTCACTGCACTTTTTTTACATACATGTACCAATAGTAGATAAGTTTTTAATAAATTGTCCTGAGTACAAAATAGCTATTCTCATAAAAGGTAAGTCCAAAAAACTAGTAAGCTTTCAGTTCGAAATTTATCCCAATTAACAAAATTTATTAAAAAAAAATATCCTTTACTAAACGCCGATTTAAACATACTCCAAGTTTGCAAAAGAAAAATATTTCAACTGAAACTCGTATATTTTTGAAAAATATAACTGCAAACTTTACATATTAACACAGTTATGGAGGAAACGAATGCCTGTGTTGTCAATAAAGAGCATAATGGCATGCAAATGATCTACCGCAACGGTTTTATTTTACATGAGCGCACAAAAATTATTCACGCCATAAAGGTGCATAGCAATCTCTTGGGTCTGATATAATAAAACACTCGTTTAAAATCGTTTTTTGTGTCAGTAGAAAAGAATTTTATATTTTCGTCAGTTGTTATTGTAGACCACACTTATCCACATCTAATAAATGAAATGGTTCATCTTAACCTCAACATCTTGTACCACAAATATCCCAACTTTCAGTTATACCAAATTTATTTATTTTGACATCATTTTTGATTTCTCAAAAATGTTCTCGTATTTGATGTTCCTCGTTTTTTCCGTTCCAATTTGAATTGCTATCTCTATAATAATATCTGCAAAGCAGACCCATGTAGTCTAGAGGTTACTAAAGCGGTTCACCATTCGAAGGTTCGATTCGCGGCGGAGCATAAGGAGCATAGAGGGAATCTATCCATAGAAGATTCTATAGACAAAAAATCATTTACGATCCTATAACGAGTACGACGTGACTACGTAGGCATTAAATAATTGAGAAGAGATCAAGAAAATATTAATAATTAATAGGAAAGAGTCGCGGATAATCTGATTAATTAGATACTTGATTCTTGAAGGTTCGTGGTATTAGGATTATACTTATACCCGGTGATAGAATCAAGATTTGTTTGTGTAAAGAACAAGTTAACGAGGATAAGAAAAAAGATAAAAGATATGAGAGGTCAAGATGTAACAAATCAAAGTCGTTAAACTATTAAATTATTGTTAACGTGTCTCTGTTTAACTCGTGGTTCGGTTTATTATACTAGACTAGGCAGGCATAGCATAACATAGCATATGTAGGTAAAAAGATTCCACTTTGCCCCAAAGGTCTATAAAGTCCTTGTATTTAATTAAATAGTTTCCCAAAAAGTTACCGGGTCTTTTCAAGTAGCTTAGCTTAGCCCTATCAGTGTAACAAGTTGACCCTTTAAGCTCCAGGAACCGTAATCTGTTATCAGACTAGGGACGGGAATTGTGACCATTTTTTTTTACAAAAAATCGATCTTTATTTTTTTTTAAAAAGCATAGATTTTTTGAGCTTTTGAGTGATTCTGAGCTATGATATTATGAGAAGAAGAAAAGCAAAAGAAACGAATGAAATAAAAGGTTAGTCTACCTATAGGTTAGGTTAGGTAAAAATGAGGTTAAGATAAAGCTTTCTTTAATTTTCGAATAGAGGCTATTATGAATTTACTCAAATTTAAAATTATCCAATATAGTAGGTATGTCCATGTATATAACATTCACAATAACAATATTATCGTCACTGATATAGAAAAATACCTATCTCACTTTTTGCGTACCTGACATCGACTAACAGTTATAGATCCGTTGTTTTATATCGATTTTTGATCCTAAATTGATTCGACGAATCGATCGCAGACCGCCATCCTTATTGCAGACATAAAGATTTAATTCAATATAACGAGAACCTGTCGAATTGTGACTTTAGTTACGTGAGCGGCCGTGGGGCGAAATTAGGCCGTTTACCTCGGATCGCGAAATAAGCAATTTTTATCCGACTCCGCAGGAAGATATTTCGTTACGAAATTACTTTCAATTGACTGGGCGACGGAGGTATGGCATTTATTTCGATAAGATTGCGGATGAATAGAATACAGATGAAGCAGAAAATTGGTCAGCTATTTATAGTTCTCATTAAGCTAAGGTCATTAATTCCACTTCGGTTATTTAGAACTCCAGCTCAAGGTACCTACAGTACGACTTCAAGTAAAATCACTACTGTAATTCTACCTCAGATATACCTACATACATATGTATAAATAATGTTACTTCTACATTCATGGGCCATGATCGCATCACACTTAAGTTGAACTGCAAGCGTGTTTTGTTCGGTTTTATCAATATGATACTATAATATGGCGAAAAGAAATAAGATATAGATTATAGATGAATACAAGTGAAAATAAACTTTGCCAAAATGGTTCCAATATA
The DNA here is from genome assembly GCA_018231265.1 of Noctuana haematospila. NCBI lineage: Eukaryota > Metazoa > Arthropoda > Insecta > Lepidoptera > Hesperiidae > Noctuana > Noctuana haematospila. The sequence goes on from DWQL01001741.1 coordinate 6,118, forward strand.
TTTGTTGATTAGATTAATCATTAAAGTAACTAATTAAGTAATTAGGAACGTTAACATCTCCTAGATTCGTTACAAGACGATCAGATCTAGAGACATTACAATGTTTAGAAACATATTATTAATGAAATAATTACTCACACTGCCAACAAATATAATAAAAGTTCTCATCAATAAAAGATTTATGAAGCACGAGAGTCGGGAACAAAGCGACAGAAATCACTCAGAGAGTTATTGTCACAGGCCGTAATAATATTAACAACCCGGAAATACCAATAACAATACGATTACATTCGTACCGTACAAAGTTACGTGAGTTTCTTCTCGCGTAATTTCCCACAAATAATATCATTACATGTTTTCGTGGTTAAAGGTATTCTAAGGGTTTCTTGATTGCTTTTTATGTTTGGGACTAGCTTATGCCCGCGATTTCGTCCGCGTGGATTTTATAATTAATTGGACCAAGGAATCACGTTGTCCCATACAAACTTTGCTGTGTTTTAACTCCTTGGTGGTAGAACTTCGAAAAATCCTTTCTTATCGGATGCCTACGTCAAGATCACACCTTTCTTCTTCAACACATCTTCACCATACAACTATACCTACAACCTACACCGTATTCATAAGGAAGACTAGCATTATTGTATACTTTAAGAAGAATTAGATGCGGTTGTGAATTTTGTGATTCATAAGAGACAACAAAACAATAAAAACCATATGAACTTTATTGAAGAAGAAAATGTAATTTTCAGTATTCATTTCAATGTGATTTTAAGTCCGTATAATTGACTGATTTAAATCAATGTGCAGGTCAATTTTATTTAATTTTATTATATCATACACACTGCGGGCCGTACAAATTCAATTTTGATATTAAATCTCAGCGAAACGTATCAACGTTTCGCTGAGATTTATGAGACAAACAGGCGGGCAGCAATAACGGTTATAAATGTCAGTGCGTGGATAACAATTTGCGTTTTCCAGTGTAATTTCAATAGTGTTGTAACCGTAGCTGACTGTGGCACTGCCTTCATTAATCAGGAATCTGACAACGTTGTGCAGTTTGTTTTGGTTCACCGTAAATACTTGAAATGGAAGAAGAATTCAAAGAGTGAAGGAAGACACAAAAAGAACAGAAAAAATACAAATACAAGAACAAAACACAAGAACACAGAATACAAAATACAAGAACTTTAAAACGAGTAGGAATGTTTTTAGTATAAAATTAATAATAATAATAATTTGTTTTGTTGTCGCAAGGCGAGGCACTTCGGTAAAAAAACTTGTAAAAAAAACCATTTAATTTAATTATTCGCATTATTATATTATAAAATATTTAAAGTAAAATGCTTCATTCGCATACTTAAAGAATTTTTATGGGCTTTGAATTCCTTATTAGCTTATTTTTTTAGATATTTCTACAAAAAACGTAACACGCCTCTCATTGTCATTTCCCGACTTAAGCAAAATGTGCTTATAAAGCAATCTGGAATAAAACCACTTTATTCTCCTCTGCTACGGTAACGTAATTGAAAAGTTAAAATTTGGCGGTCTTTTAAGTTTAAATTAAATCTTAATGCTCGGAAACAAGATTGAATTTGAGTGTCCTAAGGGTACCCACCCGTTTTTAAATCTGTTTAAAATGATTTACGTTTAATAGATTTACGTGTTGTCCTCACCTAGTTACCGACTTCGTTTCATGTTAAGATCAATAAGCAACTGCGTTAGGTTTGTGTAAATCTTAATTGAAACGTGAAGTAAAAGTTCTCCACACTTATTTTCCAGTCATCTTTCAAATATATGTTAGTGCATCCTCTGAATACTAAATAAGATATCATTTTCATCATATTTGATACAACTAAAACAGTATTCTTCTATTCGTAACATCATATTACCTTCTGATTCTAGAAGCGAAGAGGTACGAAAAAAAAGAATATCGGAATCTTAACCAAAAATGTCACACCTTTATCATTCCTTGCCCTTTATCATTTACGATTGCCGGTAACTTTGTCAAGAAGTAATCAAATTACTCGACCTGGGAAAAAATGCTTATATCGCATTGCTTAAAAAGAAATTTTCCATAAGTAGGTACATGTCTGATCGTATGCTCGTTATTATCGCGATAAAAGCGTTAAGATCAACAAAAAAAAAAACAATATTACCGGTACTTCCAAGTATTCGATTGTAACGATACCTCATACTTTTTTATAGATATTTTATCAATTTTAACAATTTTTAATATAATAAACGTTACAACCAAGAAATAGACACACACACACAATTTACCGTAAAACAAACCCTTATTTTCTTTATCTATTTGCTATTTACCGGGTTCACTGGTTTACAGTTTGTGCTCTACTAACCATCTATCGAGCTTTCAATTGAACCTAGCAGGCAGAAAAAACCATATAAATAATTACTGTCACTTTAGGACATGGACAAAATATGTCACCAAAGTCTAAATCAGTCGGATGAAAGTTAAAATTTCTCGCTATAAATCTGACAGAGTCGTAAGCGGTCTGAAAAGCCACAATTCGGCAGGCCCTCATAATGTTAAATTAGATCTTTATACCGGGAACGGATTACGATTCCCGGACCCTAATGGCTCGCCCTCTGTTCCTCGATAAGAGAGGTTTATGTGTCTCGAACTTGAGTTGGGCTGATCATATCTAGTTTACCCGCTTTGGCATTTAACACCCTTTTCAAATCTAATATTCTTCGGGGAGAGTTCAGAGAGGCGTTTTGTGTCGGAAATTTTCTGTTTAAAAGTAGCCGCTGGCGGCTGAAGGCCCAAGTTTTTTAATAGTTTTTTAAGTTTAAGTAATCTTTGGTATTTTCTCTAATTATATCGACATCCATTTTTCATGCAAGCTCACAGCTCGTGCAGCATTAACATTTACTAGCTCAGCGAATAAATATCATAATTATATACTACAGAATACACAACTACGTTCGATACTATACCATAGTAACCATACCATAGCACCTAAATACTAACATAAATTTACAATAAAAATACAATACAATAAAAATAAATTTATTCACCACTATCATTAAAAAATACCTTTTTTATTCCCTTTTTTAATTGCATGAAATATGTAACTACATTTGATAAAAACAAAAAGTAATTTTACTGCCTTTCTTTTCCAACTTGTACATTTTAAACATTTCCTACGGTTTGCATACTGAAGTGAATAAAAAAACGGTGTTAGGTTGTTGTTTTATTACCAACGAGAAAGGATTATCTTTTCTTTTCGTTGGAAATGCTTACGTTATACACGTATGGGGACAGAGCGATGGAGACAACATAAGAAGAAAAAACTGCTGGATTTAACGGTGAATTCAAACTGAACGGCATCAATTAGGGGCCAAACTGGAAAATGAGACGAATGTAATACTCTCGGAGCAATCAAAGAGTATTACAAACAAGTTATTTCTTTTAAACCATGATCATTAAATGAAGATTTATCCGTCATACAGAGTAAGATAATCATAAAGGTGAAATGCAAATTCTCTATAAGAAAAATTTACAAAAAAACATCAACCGATACCTACAACTAGTTTAATTTATTGGTTGAGAAATTATACTAAGTCGATAGGTATATTATGTATTGTTTCCCAATGCGAGCAGGAAGGCCACCGAGGGAGATTTAGTGTGATAAGAATCCCACATAATATTCAGGTACCTTCCGAAGGTTTCCCCTCGTTAAAAAAAGTATGCATTGGATCTTAAAAAATAGTGTTGTAGTAGAAAAATTAAGCCTTAATAAATTTATGGTTAAATATCGGCCACCAGACGTTTCGTTTTACAAATCGTGTGTTTTACCGTACGCTTTCTAGCAAGTCACTACAACAAAGAGCACTCCAGCCAAACGTACTGTACTTTAGAATAAAATAAATTGGCTAAATCTCGCTTCAGATTTCGGAATAGAATTGTATTCTTTTAAATCCTTGATTCGTAAGGCCCCGGCATAAATTTTAGAGATTCATATCTAGTGAATAAATCTTTGCTATCGTCTTTTCATTCCGCTTTTTTCCTTCGTCATAAAACACTTATTCAAAATCAAGTTCTTACAAGTTTTTTTAGAAAAGGATTCTCATTTTTTGTGCATTTAAAGATATTATCGTTGATAAATAATAATATATTATGTCCGTGGAACTAAATCAGTAAAATAAATAAGTATCTAGTATTGGCGACAAAAAGGTTTTTGTATAATAATATAAAAAAGTAAGTTGTCATTGTCAGTTTTAGGTTTTTTTGCTATTATCGATTTTTGCTTTGATAATTATAATTTTATCTTATTTTTATACATGTTTTCGTAAAGATCAACCCCTCGTCCTTTACAAGTAGGTACTCCGCCACGCTGTTCCAATGCAGATTGATAGATTGATGTGGGTTAGCGGCCGTGTCGGAAGTTGTCAAACCGCCGACTAGGTTTCACAACATAATTATGTAAAAAAAATTAAAATTACTTGAAATTTACTTGAAATTACTTTTATACGGTCCAAGTCAAAAGCAAGACAGTCTCAAGTACGTAATATATATGGACTGTACTAAGTTTGTTGAACTTAGTTCTTTAAATTTATTTTAATAACTTAATTAAGTTAGTTTCTGAACTATACTGAATCTAGACTTATTTGAGTAGACTGACAAACTTTCTCACTCTCAGTTATATTACTAGTTTCGGCGTATTGGTTATCACGTCCCGGGTTCGATCCCGTTGGGGCAAAAATTTAAATGATAAATTTAAATTTCTGTTCTCGA
>DWQL01001742.1:0-10877 GCA_018231265.1 Noctuana haematospila
GGTGCCAGATTGGGCGATATTTCGCCATTTAGGCTACCTCGAAGGGTGTCGGGGGTCTTAAGGCTAGGTATAAGTTTTTTGCAAAAAAAACCCTAGGAAAAAATTTTTTAGGCGACAAATGCTTGAAATGAGAAGTCTGAAGGCAAAAATCGATGATTTAAGAGCAGGACGGGCAGGTAGCCATTTGGGCTAAATGACTAATAATTGAAGCGATTTTAGGCTACTTTTTGTGGAAAAAAAAATTGGGCGACTTGGACCGGGATTTGTCTGGCAACACTGTCTGCGATCTGCGATAGTAGAAAAATAAAATACCGATGGTGACGGGCGCGACAGCTCATCTTTTGTGTTTTTGTGTAATTAGATAAAGATTAGGTTGAGAATTGTGTTGTGATTTTGTTTTATATCCTAGCACGATGTGGGATCCAACTCACGTACAAGTAACCGTCCAGAGAGCTCGAGGTCTGCTAATCAAAGGTAAAAACGGTACAAATAACTGTTTTGTTACAATCGCCCTCGGCAAAGAAAAATTTCAGACTTCCGTGAAACACAAAGCTGCCGAGAATGTTGAATGGCTGGAAGAATGCGAGTTACGCATTCCTACCCAAGGCAATACAGCTGAGATTGTGTTAAAGGTATTCGATGAAGATTTTGTTAAAGACCATTTATTAGGTCAAGTATCGATTCCGTTAAAAGACCTAGACGTATACGAACGCCCAAGAAACCGTTGGTATACCTTGCGTGGTAAGCAAGGTAAAGAAAACGACAAGAATAGAGGTGAATTGGAGGTCAAAATTGCCTTCACAGTCAAAGAAGGAAGCCTAAATGATCTAAGCAAAAAAGAAAAACACAAATCATCTTTATCTAGCATTGCACAGAACGTAGGTGGGAGCCTCATGAGTATTGGAAGCTTGGAGAAAAGAAAAGGTTTAAAAAAGTTTGCTAAAAACCTGGGATCTAAAATGAATCTCAGCAAAAAAGAAAAAAAGAGTGACTCATCATCACTAAGTGGCAGTATTGGCAACATGAAAAGTTCTGCGCTGTCCACCCCTGATCACTCTACACCTAAGAGATTGCCAGGTGAAGCAGACCCAGGTGTAATCAGTGAAGATGATGATGAATTTGCCTTCGATGATCTGTCCCATAAGAGTTCAGGTAGTTCTCTCAATGTTACTGTTGCTGTGCCTCGGGGTGTAAAGTACACCCCATCACCTGTGAATACATCTCTTGAAAATCTTGGAGGAGGAGAAATACTAAGGAGATACACTTATAATAACTTACTGAACACAGAAAAGCCAGCACCGCCCAAACCCCCAGTTCGCCTTAGTCTGGATACATTCACTCCACCACCTCTGCCAGTGGAAGCAATTGATAAAGATGATGAATGGTCCCAAAAACTCTATTCTCACAGAAAATCTGTCAGCCAAACAATGATTGATAGAGAAAAATCATCCAGTCTCGAAAGAAATAAAAAATTGGATAGTCCCAACTCCTTGAAAGAAAAACCTAGTCCAAAGTTCTTCAAAAAATTTGGTGGCAATAATAAATCTAAAAAACTGTTGGAAGAGCGAATTATTGTTGGAGAAGAAAACATTGTTGAGGAAGATTCTATTAACCCAGCTTACAACAACATACCGAAAAAAGTCATGCAGCAATTTGATGGAAAATCTCGGGAAGACCTAATTGTTATGATATACAATTTACAAAAAGATGCTGAGGTTGAAAAGAAAAAGAATAAGGACTTGGAAAATTATCTTGATGAATTGTTGTTGAGGGTGATGGAGACCACTCCCAGGATCCTCCAGAATCCTTATGTTAGAAATAGCATGCATATCAGAAATAAGTAACTGCAACTCATTTGATTAAATCTGACTTTAAAAAAAGTTATTGAAAAGACAATTTGGCATTCCTTTTCTAAAATTATTCTAAACTACAATCCTTTGATAAAATACTCTTTCTTGAAAATAGTTCTTGTTACATTATTTATTTTTGTCATAAATTGATTTTTCAATTATGTAAAAGAATTGTCCAAGTAATCCATTTAAATTTCAGCATAATTAATATATATATTATTATCTTTGAATTAATTTATACAATCTACAGTCAATTATTTATATGTGTGTAAAATGAAAAGTAAATTGGTATGCAAACTTTCACTGTGCATGTTGGTAGCATATAGATGCAATTTGAAATTGTGCCTTATAATATACCTAACCTGTGATAGAATTTACATTCACTCGTATTTAAATAGGGACATATTATTTACATAAACATGTACACAATTATTTATTGCATGATTTAAAAGAATAACCAGTTATTATTAACAATATGTTTTCTTGTATTCAATTACTTTTACACTTAGTGCCAAATTAACTTTCTAAACTTAAATTGTATCCAGTGAATTGTTTATTAAATATATTGTAATTAACAATTACCTGAGGAGTAAATAATTTAAAAGATATCTGAAGATTAAGGTTGTCCTGGACTGAATGGATGTTTTATTTTCTCTATTAAGCTAATTGTGTAAAACGTCCTAGCTAGAGCAAATACTATTAGGGTGTTTTATATTGTATCTTCTTCTACATTATGATTTGTTAGTTAAGTAAAAATTTATTGGATATTTTGTGTGATTCATTGTATATCATTTGGAGAAATTTTATGCATTTCAATTGTATAAAATTCACATAATATGGTTAAAGAGTGTGTGGTCTTCTATTTATTTTATTCATTTCCAATAAGAATCTAGTAGTATTAAAATAATTAGTTCAAAATTACTCTGGTAACATACCCATGTGCAATAAAAACTAGTTTGTAAGTAACAATATAAAAGTTATTTAAATGCTCCTTGTTGCTAATACTTTCATTTCAAAAAAAATTACAAATATATTTAATACTTGAATTTTTATGCCAATATTGTTATGGCTATCATTCTCTGTTATATGAATATATTGTGTATCTGCATTTAAAACAGCAAAGACATAGTATCTATTAAATGAACATGTACCTATAGTATTACATTTTATAAGTATTTTCTCATTGAAGTATTTGGCTTAGAACCTACCTACCTAATTTTTTGGTTGTTTCCAAGAGTGATAAACTTTTTAATTTGTTATAGTGGAACTGAAATTTAACCTTAATAGTTATAAGTGAGATTACAAATATTTTAATACAAATAATAATTTAAGAAAATTGTTTATGTAAACCTTACGAAAATATTACTTCGTTGATATGTTAGAAAATATGTCCATATCCTAACTCATATTGATTGTTAAGAATTTGTTATGTTATAAAATAGACAGATCCATTAGCATAGAGTTAATTCGTTTATACTAATTTATTGTTTTCATTACGTATATAAACTACTTACTCTTATGTGATTTTGGTTTATTTCTAAATGTTAAGAGAAAGTTAGTTTTATTTACTCACTCATTACATGGGCATACATTAAATATCATATTGTACTAATTTTTTTCTAAATAAAAATCTATTAAATACTAAGTGTTTTATTAACATTGATTGTATAAACAAAAAGCTTACTAAAATAAACCTTTCTAATGGAGGTTGGAGCATCATAAAAAGTATTAGTGCTTTTAATAATATGCAATTTGTTAAAAATATTTATCATCAAATAGATAAAGGTGGCAATAGTGACAAAATCTAATTCACTTGTTTGGGAAGATTAGGAAATCTGATTTGAAGAAATAAAAGATAAGAGATTGAATATCAAAAATCATATTATTATTTATCAGTAAAAAAACATGCTTGAAATAATTATGTTAATAGAGATTGTGATTTATTTGTGTCTCCGACTCTTTACTGCAACTGGAACTGGTGCTGAGGCTGAATAGGTTTTTTGTGACAACTTATTCATGTAGTAGATGGTAATCAGGGAAAATATCAAACTGAAACAAAAAAATATATTAGGTGTTTTTTTTTTCACGTCACAGCAAAATTATTTTGTTTCTAAAATAAATGTTGTATCTTTTGTTCTAAACATACATGTGAATCTATGTACAAAACTAAAATGCAATCAATTTGTATTTAATAAAATGCAACTTTTATTTATTAATATTTGGTATAATGAGTCAAAACATCCTTCTCATTAGTGATCTGAGAGACAAACGGCCATTAGCAGTGACAACAAAAAGTTCATGATTAGTACCAATAATTACCATGTTGTAAAGCAGATCCTATGCACCATACCAGATGCAATGAGCGATATTGCCATAGACAACACCACCTCTGGGAGTTTCAGCTGAAAGTTCTTGCCAAACAGTGTGGATTCCAGATTACCTACAGCCTGATATTGATTGCTAAGGAACATAATTATGATTTTAATTAAGTTGAACTGATTTTCTGTAATAACCTTAGGTTCTCAAATTACATGGGGTGCTTGCTAGGCAACTTCAAGCATAGTAACTCAGAGTTCTTAATATCAAAACGCACTGATGTTTTATGAAAGGATACAGTCACGAAGAACATAAACATCATTGAGCCAAGATAACCTCCGAAGATTATAGTAATCGGCGATTTGATCAGGAGAGGCTTGTACATCTGCATTCCAGAGAATATAAGAAGGGCTAAAATAGATGATAACACGAAAGACGTGGCACTGTTCACCGCTAAAACAAAAATACGATACAATTAGTTTTCATTTACCTCTGTTAATATCTGAAAATGTTAAACAGAAAATTCCTACCCATTATGAAAAGTTAAATAATCAAATTTTGTAAAACTAATTAGGAAAGCAATGGAATCTCAGCCGGCAAAATAATGCAATATAATTAATTCTCAGTTTCAGTTCAGTAATTCAGTTGGGCAGAATGACAATGACAGATGACAAACCAGTCGGCAAAACACACTTTTTTAAATATAAAAAGCCTTGGATATAATTCTTTTAGCAAGCAATGTTACATTAAGTTACAGTCAGAGATAATAAGGCCCCTTACAAACAACCTGTGTGTTTAAATATAATCTGGCCTGACAAAATTAACATTTCTCATATTAAATTATTGAAATAAAAATAAGACTGTAAATTCACAATAAATATTAAATTATTGTTTTTTTTTTTCAGTTCTTCAGTGGCCATCAAGCCATTCGCGATTTGTCAATAACGATTAACATTCGACAAAAAAAATGTTCAAAATCGCTCAAATTGCTCAAAATAAATAGTAGTATAATTTGTGTCAAAAATTACAAAATAAAAAATGTCAAAAACATCAGAATTTGACACATAAGTGATCTATGATTTGACTGACATATTATGAGAAATTATGAGCTATGACGTACGTACGGCGCCGATTCGATATTTTTTAAAGTTTGAAATTGATATACATACATAAAACTAAGATATTTTATATTTGTAAAATTACAATAATTCCTAATTGTACATACACTGATGTCATTGAATATACCTAAATCTTCGTAATAATGTTTTTGACAAACACTGATGTCTAATTTCAATGTTGTGTGATGGTTGTGTGTGCGTTATCAGTGGTAGGTAAGTAAATACATAGTGTCCGATAAGTAATTTTTCTACTTTATCGTGATTAAATTTTCACATTCTTATTTATAATAACCGGAAAAAGTTGTGCTATCTAGTAATTCAGCATTCTATGTGAATTTAAGTTTTTAAGAACGTTTTTAGTAAGTAGTTAGGTATGGCATTAATATGCAAAGTTAGTGTATCGAATTTATTAAAATTTACTAGTCGTGCCATTGTAAGTATAAATTTATTGATCAGTATACATATAAACTATTATCATTACTAATCTCACTTGTTTTTTAATTATATTCTTTAAGTACAAAATATTTTTTCTGTATTAATAGGTTAATAAAATAATATGCTTATCCCCGTAACGTTCTCCTAGTTATATAATATAAGTTAGTGAGTTAGCTTTGCCGTTTTGAGCATAAATGAATAGTGATACATGATTTGTATTAAGTTTATTAATGTGTTAATTACATATTTCAGAGTTCCTCTACTCCGGATGTTCGTATTTATGAGGTAGGACCAAGAGATGGATTGCAAAATGAGGCCAAATTTGTGCCCACAGATATTAAAGTGGAGCTCATACACAAACTTACTGATGCTGGAATTAAACACGTTGAGTCTGCAAGGTAATGTGTATAAATTATTCAAGAAAATTAAACATTTGTTAGAAATATTTTTATTATGGTGACAAACAATGTGTAGAAAAGCAACTTTGTTTTTCAAGGCATCCTTGGACCTGAAAGAGACTTACATAAATTTTTATCTGTCAATCCAATCAGTAAATTCAACAGTTCTTGATGACGTCATAAAACCACCATTCAACTTTCAGATTTATTTTGTTTTAAATAAAATAATTTTTTTATTGAAAACTAATCAAATTCAATTTTTTGACATTTTTTATTATCCCATATTAAATTAAAGAATTTATTTTACTCAACAGTTTTGTCAGTCCCAAGTGGGTGAAACAAATGAGTGATGGAGTGGATGTGATGAAGAATCTCAAGAGGGTGCCAGGAGTAAATTATCCAGTGCTAATACCAAACCTGAAGGGATATGAGACTGCTGTAAAGTTTAATTTTTTTTTATAAATTATTTTAAAAAAACAGATAAAAAACTGTGTGATATTTTTGTTCCACTAAAACACTGGGAATTATATTCATTCTTATTATTCTAGTTTTTTTACTTATTTTAGAAACAATGCAACATTGAGGAAATAGCAATATTTCCAGCTGGATCTGAAGGCTTTTCGCAAAAGAACCTAAATTGTTCAGTAGAGGAGGGGCTTCAAAGGTTCAAGTTGGTTGCTGACGAAGCAATCAAAGATGGAATGAGGGTCCGAGGATATGTGTCGTGCGTGCTGGGTTGCCCATACGATGGACCAATCAGTCCTAAAGCTATTGCCAAGGTAATTTTTTATACATGTATATGTTATGAGTATATTATAAACAACTTGATGATAAAATTGTGTTTAAATAAATTTTTTAACAATTATTTTTCTTCATAAAGTACATGTTTCATAACTTTTAAGGTAAGGTAAATTTTTATTTTAAATCGTTTTTGGAAGCAAGGCCAACAACTTCCAGAATATGACTCAAACATCTTTTGTGACCTGTTTCTTGTCTTTGGCTGTATACAACTGATATGGGTTCTATAATTAAATACTACAAGCTGACCTGGCAACTGTTCTGCCATAATGGGGTTAGTTGCAAGAAACTGAAAATTTAGAGTTATAAGAAACAAAAATAATTATTTTTGTTTTTTTTTTATTGGACCACACTTGTCGCTTACGCTTTACGTCGGTATGAATTATTCTATTCTATGAACTATTCTCAGATCTACTGAATATAGGTACACACAAAATTTCATAAGAATTGGTCAAGCCGTTTGGCAACACACACTTCGAGAATTCTATAGGTATATTAGATGTGGTATATTAATACGTGTTGTCACAGATCACAGAGGAGCTGTTCAAGATGGGTTGTTACGAGGTGTCTCTTGGGGATACGATAGGCGTGGGCACTGCTGGCTCGGTCCGTCAGCTGATGCGCGAAGTGACCGCTGTGACGACCCCCGATAAACTGGCCCTGCACTTCCACGATACATACGGACAGGCCCTGCCCAATCTGCTCGCTGGACTCGAGGTAATTTTTACCTTTTATTGTTCTATATCTGTAACCCTATCACGAATATTTTACAAATCCGTCATCGAGCAGTGACAATTAAATTTTGTATGGGATTTTGAACAGCGCTCCGTGGGCGTATCGGGAGCTAAAAATCGTATGGATACAGTGTATTAAATTGACGTTACGTATGTAACTCAATTACTTAACGTAGTTCTTTAGCATTCGTGATTGATACTGAATTGCTACTGAATAGGGCATATGTACGAATGGTCAAAAATTTCCTGGCCTTTTAAATGAATTACTAAACATAACAGATCATCTATGTATATGCTATGGTCGCGGATGATGCTACTGTATTAATTTCAGATTTATCAAAAAAAAAAACCAATAATTTTGAAAATGAAATAAAAAAAACCATAAAAATCATTGTGCTCATTGTATTTGTGTGTACGGTACCTGCGACACAGGAAATCGTGTAGGGCAATGAGTGTAAAGCGTTACTTATAAATATAAAATAAATAAATTTATTTGGCTAACCGAGATTTGTCTGATTCAATCAGGTGGAAAATGAAGATAGTTTTTGCAAGAGACAAACAGTTACTTTTTGTTCGGTTTTTGGAAGAAGGAACGGAAGTAGTTCCGTCCTTTTGTGTCTAGACACAATAGCGCAGGCGCAGCTTTTTAATTACAAACATAATGAAATATTTTTGCATCAATAAATACCGATTTTATCGTTAAAAATCTTTCCTGACTTCCTGCTTCTGATTCCGTATTCTGAAATAAATTTCTCTTTCTGTTTTTCCGTCTGTTTACATTCCTCAAATGACACTATATAATAATATTTGTGTCGTAAAATTCCCTGATAAATAAATGTTCTTACAATGTATCACTTTACGACGTTACCTTCGACTTATTATTAGATTGTGAGTCGTAGGAGTAGGAGAAAAATATCCTTAAATCATAATATATAGGTACTTAGTTATTAAATATTTTTTACCATGTATGACAAAACATTTTACAGAGTTCTAAAACGAGAATTGGCACTTGCTTTTATAATACGCTCGTACAACGTCCCGTCCCTTCCGTCAAAGACAATAAAAGGGCAATAAATTACTTCATATAAAATCCACTGAATAAATTAAATCTGATTTACGACCCTTCAACTAATGCGTAGACAGACGATGACAAAAAAAATGGTTGGAGGACAAGGGTTTTGAATACATTAAATAGAATTATGATTTTTTTAAGCAATATATTGAGTTTTATGTACCTACCTATATTAAATATTATTATCCGATAATTCTGTTTATTTAAAATTTTATCAAGCTCACCCAAAGATTGAGGTAAACATTGTAAGCAAGAAACACTGTTGCTAAGTTCGTAAACACAACCAATATGTGTGTGATCATCATTACATTTAGAATTACTTTGCAGTTTGGTATCAAGACGGTGGATTCGTCCATCTCCGGGCTGGGCGGGTGCCCGTACGCACGCGGGGCGAGCGGCAACCTAGCAACAGAGGACCTCGTATACTTCCTGTATGGTCTAGGAGCCAATACGAATATCGACCTAGTAAAGCTGCTAGACGCAGGCCGATACATCTCGAGCTTCCTTGGCAAAATGACAGAATCTAAAGTTAATAGAGCGTTAGGTGACAGATTTAAGAATCGCGGTGACGTTATCAAAATAGCTACTTGCACTGTGTAAGAATGCTTTCTCGATGTATTTTTGTAAACAACGAAAGTGTATAAAACAATGCATGTAAACGAATGTGTAATAAAGGCAACGCTTTGTGTTCTCGAGTCGTTTGTTATTATCTGGCGGCGGGCGGCGGGTCTCGTTACATGTGGTCACGAGCGTCGCCCTCCAGCATACTGGTTTTTATCAATTATCATGCAGAGTGGGTACCACGGCGGGGCCGGTCCGGCGCGCACTAGTGCGGCGAGCGCGCAACAAGCAGCCCGCTTTTATATTGAATTGACCTTATTTACTCTATCCGATACCGAGCGGAGGTCGATAAACTTCTATACTTTGAGTGTTTTATCCTTAAGTTGATTGAGTCGAAAGTTAGATTGTATTTGGTTAACATATGGAATAGTGACTGCTAGAAACATGGTTGAAGTTAAGATAACTGAAGATATCAGGGTCGGTGGCAACAATCCGTGTTTTATAATAGCAGAAGTTGGACAAAATCACCAAGGTGACATTGAAATAGCAAAAAAACTGATAAAGGCCGCTAAGGTAAGTGTACTTTAAATTCTATTAGGTACATAAGTAGTATTAAGATGCAATCACTTGGTACAGGTATGTACATTAAATAAATGCGCTAGCTTAACCAGTGTGCATGGATCAGGAAACAAAACAATGACTCGTGTTTGTTTTGTAATTCACCTTTCACGGGTGGGTTTATATTTACATTACTTAGATATTAATATATCAAAGTTTATAAATATAGTTTTGTAAAGACTTAGGCATTTTTATGATAAGTACAATTACCTAAAAGATATAGGCACTTATCAATGTAGACATACTTACACTAATATACTTTCACTTCTATTTCACAACAAGTAGAAGTAATCACAAACGAACTCGACAACTAAATTGTCATGCGTAATAACTTAATTAGTTGCTTATAAAGTCATTACAGTAATTTGAGAGCAATAGTACCTACCTATTAATAGTTTTTAATGATGGCGGCCAGCTGACCTTTCGACACGTTTTTAATTTATTTTGAACGCAGTAAGACAATAGATTGTTGTCTACTTATAGTGTTGAACCAATCGCACAATATTCTAATTGCCAATAAATAAATAAACTTATAAACAAAGAAAGGAATCGTGTTTTATTTTTATTAAACTTCAGTCTTATTAATTTTTTTTTTAACGTAAACAAAAGAATTGTAAATGTGTGTGCATTTTCTACTCGTCTCAAGTTTTGTAACGTTGCCAATTGAGTAATCAATCAGCCGATAAGACATTGTTATGTTCCTTTGTTTTACATTTTACGTTCAAAAACGCTATCTACTACCTACATGTATCCATCAATATAAGTCCTATCTAAAAACAGTTCTTGCTCAGTACCTACTCATAAAAATAAAAAGATGATAGATTTAGATTTTAGATATATTGTGCAGGTAACTATTAAGACACTAACGGCCGCACTCAGAGACGTTTAACGATTACTTAACCTTCTCCTTAGTACTGATTTACAAAGGCGAATCATTACTAAGGAGAAGGTTAAGTAATCGTTAAACGTCTCTGAAT
>DWQL01001743.1:0-10874 GCA_018231265.1 Noctuana haematospila
AGCGGTCACCCATCCGAGTACCGGCCGCGCCCGACGTTGCTTAACAATGTGATCGCTTGCGATCCACACTGCAAGCGAGCATAACATTGATAACAAATATAGGTCTGTAACTTCAGTAAAATATTCGAGTTTGTAACCAGTTTAATTTATCTCAACGACGTTTAAGGCTGGCAAAGAAATTTTCGAAGGTGTAGAAAACATTTTGAGGACAATATTTAGAAATTCGTTTGCCAAACAATACTCAATTGTGTCACATTTTTTTAAATCTTATCTTAACTTTGTTTTACATTCTCAGTGGAAGGTCACGACTAGAAAGATCTTGCCGGTTTTAAAAACGAAATGTTAATTAAAAAGACTCTTCGGTCCACGATCTCATTTATAACGCTTTGTGAATTTGCGGGATGCCCACTGTTTTTCTTTCTACTATTTGCTCCTAATTCCATTTCTTTTCAGCCGGATAGATAACTTAGATCTTATTCTACTGCAAAGATTTCTTTTCTATTTGAGAGTGATACAAGTATTTTATTTTCTGTTGCATTAGCTGGATTTTATTCGCTTTCAGTTGCAAGTGTCTAATTAAATAATTGCAACTGCTAAGATCGTTTCAATAGATATCAAAAGTACAAATAAATTAAAATTTGGATTATTTCAAACATTTTATTATTTACTAGCTTATGGCTTATTATTAAATAATGGGAACTATTTTAAAAGTTAAGTTAGCTTTTTTATTAGATTTGAAATGGATAAATAATTTATAATTGTGCACATATTCAAAAAAATTAATAATGCAAATCAGCTGAAATTCGTCTAGTAAGCTACTGCTCTATTTTATACTATATCGCTATAGGCACTTTTGAAAAACAACTTTAGAAGGATATAATAACAAGCAAACGAAAATGTTCAAAATATTAACTTCTCGATGTTTCTGAGAAGTTTAATAAGGTTAAAAAAAGGTAAGAAAATTAAGTTAAAACTTAGGCACCTACATAATTAAATTATAGATAGGTATTATAATTAATATAAATATAATTACAAAACGTAATAAGAATATGAACTGTAGTCCGGAACGAATACATTGACCCAAGGGCACTCATTTTTGTATCGATTGAGCGCAACCATTTACGAAAGCGAATGATCGCCTCCTATAAAGGTTCGGCCAATCCCCCAAGTGCCTTCGTCGCTTCCAGAAAGACTTTTTCTCTTCCTTCATTACACATTTTTTATACTTATAGTTAATCGCACTCTTAAGTTGTTTAGCTTTTTCTCCGAACAAATTTTGCATACATAACAGAATTTAGTTATGCTTTAGATTGATTTAAAGTTGGAGCATGCAGGCATTTGAACTTTGGAAACAGTTTAACAAATGTGCGCTTCTTTATAGACCGACACGACTTAACACTCGATTCGACATAACACCGACAATATCATAATTTATTTTTATTAAAATCAATGGCATGTCGGCATAGAGCCGTACCGAACCTTAGTTATTTATTTTATTTATCATTTTATTGCAGGCAATTAATGCTCATAGAAAAATACACATAAGTATATTGATAGTTGTAAACTAATACATAAAAGAAACAGATAAGAACATAAAATAATACAATATTAAAGCTTATATAGGTACCAAATATATGAAATACTATATACAAATACATATTATATATAGTAGTAAGTATAATAGATATAATTTTAATTTAAGAACTTTGGAGAGCTAAGTAAATAATTTTAATTTTTCATGTAAATTGCAATATATTATGTACTCTTATATGTCTGTTTTTGAATTACCTAATAGTTCTTTTGTATTATTAATGCCAGTTTGTTTTGTTATGTAACTAAAGACTCATACTATGAAGCCTAAGAAAAGTGGGCAAAATATTCTATATTGGTCTTCTCGCTACCATTACAACCCAGTTTAAGTACGTGATCGCAAAGGAATCAGCATTGTTAGCAAACTTGTTTCTAAGTCACGAAGAGTTGTCTTAGCGAGTCCTTGGGTAAATTGATGCCGCTTTAAGTTTTGTATAGCAGTTTGGACAAAGACAGGGAAGTTTGTCTAGGTAGCCTTTAATAAAGATCCTTTTAATAAAGGTAAAATTGGCAATGTTGAAAATTTTATCCTCTTTTCGCCAGTGTCTGGAAAAGATTGCTAACGCAATCACCCTTTTGATAATGTTTTTTATCGTGAGCACTTAATCAAATCACACCATTTATTTCAATCACTTTTGTAGTAGCATTGCTCTGAACATAAAAACTACTAATATAATAATACCAAATTTCATTTATACAGTTATTAACTTACAAGCTGTTGCCAGTGACTTCGTCCATGTCTCCTGATGTTTGTGATCTCCTATCCTTTGTTTTAGATCTTATACCTAAAGTGGTTTTACCTTTTACCCATCTCCTTAGCTAGAATTCTCACCAAAATAAAATAGCCGTTTGGACGAATCAGGATTCGAACCCCAATCCATTGGATCGGAGTGAAGGTAGAGTTTCTTAAACGCTGCGTCATCGCTGCCGAATAACTACCTTTTTAACTTGATTCGGCCAAAAATTTTGAAAACTCATCTTTGAGAACTCTCAATCTTTAAAAATGACGGTCAAATTTTGACCAATGGGCGATGGGTTATTATTAAAGAGATAATCCAGTTATATTATTCATGTCCTTCTTTCTACTACTCTAATTCCATTGTAGAACGTGCTCTCAAAGGAGTGTTAGTATTGTTAGCAAACTTGTTTCGAACTCGCGAGCTGTCTTAGCACGTTCTTGAGTGAATCGATGCCAGATAAAGTTTAATACAGCGATTTCTCTCCGGACTCTAGCGACAGATAAAGTTTATTTAGTTAGCTTTTGTTTTTAACATTTGGAGTCTTTAGAAGCGCGAATTGTCTTGCTACGTGTGTGACATCTCACACTAGATATGCAGATTGTCCTAACTGGATTGGCGACCGGCCATCCTGACGTCAGAACGGCCGGTCACCTTAAAAAGTAGTTTATTTTTTTTAAATCAAAGGTAGCAATTAATTAAAGTTTATTAGCAACTACAAGCAACTAGGTAGCTACTTTTAGTAACTGTTCCGATGTAAAATATGGGGTAGTGATGGGTAGTGACCGGCCATTCTGACAGACGCGACAATTCGCGTATTCGGCCGACCTCGGATTCGGATGAATTACGAATAGTTGGAATTTATATTCGAGCTTTCGTGCTTCAGATTATTGGCCACCTACCTGTAACTCCACTGATTCGCATTGGAGCAGCGTGGTGGAGTATGCTCTAAGCCTTCATCAGTAGGGCAAGAAAGGGTTGCAGGCAGTATTTAAGGTACTTATATTACTGATCTTGTTGTCTAAAATAAATGATTGGTTATTATTATTACTATTAGCAAACATTTTCAAATCTAAGTCTTAGAACAACTGCGCATCGGAATGTCAGCATTGCTCACGAGTTCGTTCTCAATTTTAAAGTTGTCTTAGGTCGTCCTTTGGAGAATCGAGGGCAGACGAAGTTTCATACAACGGTTTCTCGTTGAAAACTAGCCAGACAAAGTATGTCTTGCTTTCGTTTGCAAAGTCTGATAGACTTTGAGTTATTCTTGATTCAACTGTTAGCACTTTACCAATATTGATGTTTTGAAATCGATTTATTTTTCGTTCTTTATTTGAAGTTTAAAATATAGAAAATCAATTTTATTTTACATTAATTCTAAAACTACTTAATAAAATACCAATAGCTCATAGGTACTTTATTATTTATAATATGAAAATACCTTTGTACAGGTGGTAGGGCTTTGTAGCTCGCCAAGGAGGGTTCCACGGCCTCATAAATTAGCCGGGAAGTAAGTCTTGTGTTAAGTTCTTGTGTTTCGTGGATATTTGGATGCCAGAAACACCATACAGTTCCGCCATTCGATCCTGGATTCAATTCCCAGGGTACAGCAGTTAAAATGACGACTTTAGATTTCTGTTCTCGTTCTGGGTTTTTGTGCAATTGCCTTTGTATATCTCTACATATTATTATTTCCATGCTATCTACAACATAGATATCCTAATCCTAAAGTGGAGCTATGAGTGTCAAGCGTTATTTTTCTTTTGTTTATTTAAAGAGTTTTTCATCGTAAAAATTGCAATTGGTAGTGCTCATCAAACGTAGTTAAAGTTTTAGTATCATACCAAGTTGAGAGCACGCTAAGCATAAAATAACGCGACGAAGTCTTATTAAACATTGCTTAAAAAACTATAAAGTAAAGAGTTTACTCATGTATTTCTGCACCAGAGGCACTTAACAGTGCATTATGTGCCGGGTCAACGACATTCAAATCTCCCAGGAGCTAGAGATTTAACTTTCATGGTACCCGAAGCTTGTTCACTCGTTGAACAACAGCTCCTGCGACCAAAGTTACAAGGTGACGGCTTTCTAGCGTTTTAATTATTCAGAAAACAATCTCGTTGTAGCGTTTCGCACCCAAGTTTTTGGAACCACACGCTCGCGAAGTGCGTTCTTGTGTCAAAGACGTCGTAAATCTTAACTTCTTTGGTCGATACCGTAGGAAGTCCCTTGACGTTCTTTTAAGTAATGTAAGGGAGGTAGGTATTTCAATATATTTGACTTTCTTATGATAATGCGAGCATCATCGTACACGTGGTAGTAGTGAAATTTCGCGCGTGTTTACACAAATATTCACAAAATACATTTGTTTTATTTATTTATTTATTTATATAAAGAAGCTACACCAACAAAGTGAAACTGTCACTAGCTTCATTAATTATACTTTTCACTAATTATGATTAAGAGTCACCTCAATTATAGGTGTGGTTAAATATAACACGTTAAATATATTTTATATTTATAAAAAGAAAATATTTACCATAATCTTGTCGGTAAAAGAGTATCTTTTGCATTATATTATAATCATCATAGTTCTGATCAGAAAGCTTTCAAGCATGACGCCAGAAATGCCTTCAATTCAAGTGTAAAGTAACATGTTTCAACAGCTCAATTTTCGTAACATATCATTGGTATAAAGTTATCGTAGATAAGTCAAATTTTAGATACATAGGTATACTACATACTACTACATATAATATCTTAACTTTAGATACGTATAAAAAGTAGTAGTATGAAACGATTCTTAAATTATGGCAATATGAAACAACAAAACTTCATAAGAAATAGAAGGGCTTAACAAATACTTAGAGGAGCTTAAGTGCTTAATTCAGGCTAACTTTCATAACTTCGTTAAGATCATTTATTAGCGGTAGCTTTACATTGATGCAGATTAACTCCGTATCAAAAGGGCACACCTCATTATGGGTGACTTTCACGTAAACATTCAGTGATTAAATTTGAGTAGGACTTGCATAGAAAGAGTAAAAACCATTGTGCCATCATGGGAGGCACCCAGAAACATATATCGGCCCTTATTCTGTTTTAAGTTTTTTATGTCCTAGCTTTTATTTTTAGGGCTCCGTACCCAAAGGATAAAACGGGACCCTATTACTAAGACTCCGCTGTCCATCAGTCTGTCTGTCTGTCACGAGGCTTTATCTCATGAACGTAGAATACGAGGCGAGATAAAATTTCAACTTAGACAATTAAATTTTCACAGATAATGTGTATAATATATATATAATAATATACTGTTGTCACTATAGCAACAAATACTAACAAAACATAATAAAATTAATATTTATCGGGGCTCCCATAAAACAAGTTTTTTTTCCATTTTTATAGATAACGGTACGGAACCCTTCGTTCGCGAGTCCGATTTGCACTGGACCGGTTTTGTTGAATTCTAAACTCGGTATTGTTTCAGTCCAAGCACAGTAAACATACATTATAGTTATATAACAGTTATACGACAATATTGAATTTGGTATTACTTCTATACATACAAAATCACATACCTACCCGTAGTCCGCGTAAATGTGATTCGGAAATTCTCACTTTTTACTCCCCAACCACGTAGACCGTTCCTATTTCATAGCAAACAGTACATCTAAGCCCCGCCTAAAATCAATTTAAAAGCAGTAACTCCAAGGGAATAGGCTTGTATACTTTAAGTAGCCATACGTCACTTATATTGAGTCGTTCGTCTCTTTTTACGATCACCCTTGACGTTATTCCGGTCAGTTCGGACTCTATACAATAACTCGAAAGGTCTTTTCTCGTGATTGAATGGGAATAGTGTCTTTCTGACCTTTTCTAGGGCTATAAAACCCTAAAATATGTACATTTTGAACTTATTGGTTTTCAGCTTAGCTTCTAGGTTTTTTTAAAGCTATTATTGAACACACAGGAAAAACATACATTAATACATCTATGGTTATAAAATATATGTATGTTTATGGGCTACCTAACATTACGTGGCTTGCATACTGTTTTGATGCAGCCGTACACACAAATTATGCAGCTATGAAGTACCTAATAACAATTGTAAGTCGCTTTACGAAAAAAACCGACTTCAAAGTTGTCGCGCACGTACTTAAATTTATGACTTATGTATATGGTTTTCTCATGGATGCCGTTATCAGAACTAGACCAAATCAAAATGGGATCCAACAAGAAGCTTGAAAGCTGATCAAATAAAAAAAGAATCATCCAAATCGGTTCACCCAGCCGAAAGTTATGAAGTAATAAACATTAAAAAAATACAGTCGAATTGAGAACGTCTTTCTTTTTTTGGAGTTGGCTAAAAATATTGAGATAAGACATTGAGGCATCGGTGGGATTCGAACCTACATCTCCGAAGTGACTGGTGCCTCAAACCAACTTGCGTGTATTTCACTACAATAGGTATTGTTATACGTAATTACATTATTCACTGTCTAGTATAGTTTAATCTCATTGAAGTCTCAAGTCATATATTATATCAGATTTGGTAATAAAAGCGCCTATATGGGCTGTAGCCAAGCACGTCTCATATAACAGTTTTATCCTTGTGATAACCCTTAACTTGATCTGTACTACAAGGACGAAGGATCGTCGACCTTTTACACCCGTATACAATTCAGAGTTGCCATCAACAAAATGTGTTACGTTTATTTTTGCACCGAAGAATAAGGCTAATGAATTTTGGACACAGTTCAAAATGTTAAATCTCTATATTTACATACTTAGAGCGTTTATTTATATACAACTCAAAGGTTACATACGTTAGTTACAGACAGAAATATGTTACAAACTCTAAAATAATAATAATAATTGATTGATTTTAATCATAAAATGAATTACAAGGATTGTTAATTTATTAGTTAACCTATCAATAAATTATTGAGTTAATTTAATAAATAATAATTAATATTTAATAATTTAATAAATTATTAAGGTAATTTATTTATTACCTTTTAGATTGAAGTCGGGTTCCATTTTTGTTTTAATTCACTGTTAACTTTTATTAATGGTTATGAAAATAATTGTAAGATTTACAGTGAAAAACGTGTTGCACTGCACATTATTATTATAATAATCTAATTATAAGTCTCCACCAATCCGCATTGGAGCAGCGTGGTGGAGTATGCTCCAGGCCTGCCCTCGTTGTGGGGAGAGACCCGTGCCCAGCAGTGGGACATAAAAAGGCAATTATCATTATGATTAAGAAATAACCTTTTAAGCTGTATTTATGATATTTAGGGTTCTGGATAATCTCCGTAGCTTTAATAAATAAACCAAATTTCATGTGTAGGTATTTTGTAGATTTTGAGGTATTAAGAACACAAGGTGGCTGCATCGAAAATTCCTTTTTTTCTATAACTTATCGACAAGCTACAAATTTTAAATTTCTAGATGTTCTGTATCCCATCCTCGTCGGGCACTGATGGATATCGGATAGTACGGGAGACGAGTGAAATGTACGCCGGTTACCAACGCACTGCTTATTTGACATTAAACATAGATGATGGTCGCAGCCACTCACACACACACAGTTACCTACGTACATTTATGCACACATACCTAACAGTACCGAATAACAAAATAAATGAACGAAATAAAAATTTGATAGAGTTATTGGAACTGAATGAAGTCTTGATTTTAATAATAGTTTTAATCCCTCCAAAGGCTATTACCGCCCTTATTCTTACAAAGTACAGAGCGCCGCTCAATTTAAATTCCAAATCGGGCCATTAAATTCAATCATTATCGTGATCACGTACAGATTAGTAATGAACAAAGTACTATCTCTTTCACTCGTTCCTTAATAGACAGAGATAAGGCTATGGTATGGAATTGCTGAACATTGCATAAATTAGATCGACCATTCAACGGGTCAAGCAGAATTCGCTGTCGACATCGATACGCTAGCGAAAAATTTATAGAATAATCTGCGTACATTTAATTCTAAATGAATTGTACATGTTATATATTTATAATACGGAAAAAACCTTTTCATATTGAATGTCCCGTTCAACCGATTGTCACGAAAATCAGTATGACCATAATGTATTTTTACACAGAGGATACGAATATGACAGCATGACGTTGCGATTCTTAACGCGGGTGAAACCGCGGGGCGCAGCTAGCTATATATATATATAGCTAAATATATTTTTTATATATAGTATAGATATATTTTTTATACGCAGTCGACAATTGTTCTTCCAAGCGCCACATCGGTTTCGGTCAACTTTTTTCGTTTGCTTTTCAAAAACGGAATCTGCTCCCATTCGTTCACTCTTTCAGTGACATGCATAGATAGATAGCGCTAACTCAGTGAAGTGTGGAGTCGCGTGAATGAACATTTTTGATGGAGTTGCGTTCCCTGAATCGGATTTTTGGTAGCGAAAGTGGTTACCTGGTATTGTTTGATGTAAGTTCTTTATATCGTTGTGGATTTAAAAATATTTTTGGAGTACAACATGTTAGTTTTTTTGACATTAGTTTGGAGGGTACGGTTTTGGGACGAACACATGTCATGTCTTTTTTTTATGTTGTACAGTTAGGCTACAGTGGTTGTTAATATAATAACAACATTTTCACGGCTTTATTGACAAATGCCTAGTAGTATGTTACACAAAACAAAGGTACTAGTAGTAGAGGGCACCAGCTCCTAGTTAATATAGGTGCTCTGTGAAAATATCCACAAAACATGGCGAATAAACACGTTGAAACTTATTATTACGGTTTTTATTCTGACCGCAAAAGGCAACAAAGTGATGAAAATTTCGTACGCTTCAAATTTCGGAGCATTATAGAACTAGCGCTCCAAAAATTAATTTACAACGAGCGTTCTTGGGCAGAGAATAATGTGTGAGCACATCACTTAGTTGTACTCATTTATCTCCAGGACATCACATCTTAAATACGACTTTAAAGCCAGAAGTATTAGGTTACTTTTTGGTTGACCCCCCCACCCGCGGTGAACATAAGCGGTATAAGTGTAATATATCCTCATATTTATGAGAGGGACGGCATGGCTAGTCCCTGGGACCATATCCACAAGTTTTCCCACAAAATTTCTTATCTCACCTGCTAAAAGTTATAGCGATAGAGAGAAAAAGGATTCGCAAGGGTCTTTAAGGTCTCCAATGCAAGATAGCACTTGGAAGACAAAGGGACCATTTAGTACCTACTTTATCTTTTAATGTATGCCATAATCTAAGGGTTCATGGGTTGGTTATATTTTTAGAAGTTGATCGTTATGTTTGAAGTTGGGTTAGTAACATTCTATTTGAGTTTAGTACTGGGTGAAGCTTAACTTTGCAGGAATAACGTCGAATTTGGCTCTATTGTCGACTGCCTCTGAGACTGAGAGAGTTCTTCGGGTTACTTTATGACGTTTTCTTTACTACATAAATATAGCTATGACCTTCTTTCACATACATAACTAGTTGGTGTCCGCGACGTCGTCTGCGCAGGATTAGTATTTCGAGCAAATCACACAATATCTTTATAAATTGTAGCCTATGTGTTATTCTGATGTATAAGCTATATTATTGTAAAGTTTCATTAAAATAAATTCAGCAGTTTTGGCGTGAAAGAGTAACAAACATCCATCGATGCATCCATACTTACAAGCCTTCGCGTTTATAATATTAGTAGGATACGCTTAGAGAAGTGAAAGGTCTAAATGTTTATATTATAGTTTGTAAGTTATTTTTAAATGCAATCATAAAAAATGTACCTACTGTACAGGTTAAAATTTTCAATTATCTTCTGCGTTTTGTACACGGTTGTGCAATTGAAAAAGATCTCTTACTCAAAGACTTTTCTGCAGCTCATTCCAAGTTTACCATATCCAAAAATGCAGCTTTGACAACCAATTTCCAATACAAAAATAAGCAACGGAAATTTAAAAATATACCTTCAAAGGTTCCTCTAGCCGAAATGCTGTACAATTTTTATTTTGAAAGTAAAATTTAAAATTTGCCATGCGAAACGTTGGCGTCACATTGCTGTAAGGCATCGAGCAGACAGGTCTCTCGGATGCTGTATACTTTGGGCGTGGTGGAAGTTATAAGCCGATTTTAAAGCGGAACTTTATTGGTAGAGCTACCTCATTTTACTTTTCGACCAACTTCAAAAAAGGAGGAGATTCTCAATTCAACTGTATTTTTTTTGTTTGTTACATCATAACATCCGACTGGGTAAACGGATTTTGATTTTTTTTTTTTATTTGAAAGCTGGTGCTTCCTGTGTGGTCCCATTTCAATTTCGTCCAGTTATGACGTGGCATCCATGAGACACCCAATTAAAATTAGTATATTTGTATTAAGTACGTGCGCGACTATTTTGAAGTCGGTTGTTTTTGTCACGCGAGTTCTGTTATATCTACATCCAACCTCAAGCAGGCTCGTGTCCTACCTTAGGTCGAATGTAGTCGCGCTGCTGCCCCGGAGGCTGATGGTCGCCTCATGTAAGTGTGGCCGGCAACTGCAC
>DWQL01001744.1:0-10871 GCA_018231265.1 Noctuana haematospila
AATCGGTCCAGTAGTTCCTGAGATTAGCGCGTTCAAACAAACAAACAAACTCTTCAGTTTTATATATTAGTATAGATTTATGATAATGTTCTGTGTTGCCATAGAAATAAAATGTTATCCATCTTGTTTATATTTTTACAATGTACAGGCACAGAACAACTTTAAGACTTTTTTGATAACTTAAACCATGCAATCAGAAACTTCATATTGTTCCGGATTTACCAATCAATCACCTTCAAGTCTTTGATAAAAGGATATTTGTGTATTAGTGGACCCAAACGGCGATTGATCTTTGATTTTCTGTCTAGCATCTAACAGATCACAAGAGCTCGCAACTATACGTACAAATTTGGTATCTATTAAACGTTCTTTAAGATGTATTATACGTGTACTGGTAAATCTACTTACCTACTTTATTTCTAAACTATTTATATTCAGAAGTAAATTCAATAAGAACCCTCTTACGAAAATAAGAACCCACTTTTAAAATTTATTGACATTTTATGAGACTTAATAAACTGCTTAAAAAAATTGCTCTTAACAATCACACTCTTTTAGTAATCCAATGACATTAATTGCTACAATTACTGGACAATTTCAAAGGGTTCAGACCTAAGATTCAGATCATGATTCGTTTTCAGCTGGCTAAGTAGGTAGAGAGTTAGATTAGGTAAATTCGTATTAAATAATTTATGAGGCGCTTGTGTTTGTTTTAAATATAAAGTACCTATTTTCTTTCTGACAATGACCATAACGAAGTGCCCTATTGCCTGAAAACCAACAATCAAATCAATTAAATTAGTAAATAGGTAGGTACTTAATTTTTATTTGAATCCTTCAACAAAATTTTATTTTGTTTAAGTCATAAGAAAAAGCACATTTTTTTAGAATTTTTGTATAGTTTTAACAACATAGTTTACACTAATACTATGATGTTCATTGACCTGCTTTTATGAAGAGATACGTTCACGACCATGAACGATATTTTAATTTTCACGCATGACGATAATATGCTAAGTATGTTGATTGGTAATGGCGGAATTGACTGGTAATGGGAACTCATCAGTATGCAGTCTGTTCCAGTAAGTATCTTACTTATTTGCTGACGATATACTGCAATCATTTCTATTGTTTTCGTCTAAGCCCCATTATAACAGAATAAGCTCCGGTAAGTAGGTAGCTACTTCATATTTGTTAATATAACAATGTTTAACAGAGTGTGTAGTATATGTTAGTGAGTATATCATTAACAAATACTTTTTTACATCCACTTTTAATAACTTTTATGACAAAGTTAATTCTGCTTCATCGGTAACAATTCAAAGAGTATTATAACAATTTGTACCTATGTCTAAGCTTAAGCTAGAATATAAGAATACATAATGGAAGATAGTAATAAAATAACTGCTGTATAATTAAATTATTTCTTTACTAGCTTTTGCTTGCGGCTTCGTTTGCGGGGAAAGAATAAAATGTATCTTAAGTGTATGTTAATCCAGGTTACTTTTCACTACTAGTACTACATGTATTTCATCCACCTCCTTTCGGCCATTTTGTATAATTTGGTAAGAAATGTTCAAATACAAAGTTAAACTTTCATATTTATAATACTAGCTTCATCAGCTGCCGTATTAAAAACTCCACCGTTTCTACAATTTGCGAGACTTACTTTCGCAGGCAGTAAATAAAATTTTGTCCTGTTCTTCTTGCGTTTAAATTAACAATTAGGAATTCACAGCAGTAGTAATCATCTCGAATCTTGAGCCGTCGCGGTTGTCGTATTTGAGCTAAAGTAATAATCCCTAGGATATTTGTAATTTTTTACAAATATGGCAGAGGAGGTACGTTTGTTCCAGATATATTTTAAAATTTATTAATGTATTGTAAAGTCTAGGTTCTCTGAGAGGTTTGACCTGAGTCACTCCGGTCGTTTGGTTCTAAGTTCTAAGTAGATAGGTACTTGGATCTGAGACAATATTTGCGCCAACAGGGATATTACTTATTATTATTAATTTCCTTTAAAAATTATAACGCCTGTGATCTGATATGATATAACCCATAATTTTTTTTAAAACAACTGTAAATTAAAAAATATATACTTAAAGTGCTTGTCCTAAAAAGTGGCACTTTTACCAGTAATTAGACAGTAGCTTAGTTATTTATACCTTTAATTAGAATTACTAACAGTCTTACCTATATAAATCATTGTACTCGCTGTCATTGATGACTCGTTCGGGCGCATCATCAGAGGACGGGATCCCGAATAAAGACTCCCGAACCATGTCCTTCAAGTCGTGAGGATGCTCCTCCTTCCACTGTGTCCACTTCTCCCTGCATTTGTCCCTGGTGCCATGAAGCCTCCCCGTAATCCCCTGATACTCATTAAGCTTGTCTGCCATTTTCAATCGTTACAACTCACACTCTCTAACATCGAATGGGCTATAAAGATACCTTTAAAATGCTTTCAGAACAAATTAAATAATAAATCATGTTGTTGTGTTAAAACTAACGTCACTTTAATTTTTCGTGAGTATTTTAATAATGAAGTTTAAATTCCTAATAACATTTAATAATTTACGTTGGTATTCAATTAATAATAAATTGAGTAAAGTTTTTATACAATTATCTTATACAACACGAAATTGTATACTCCACTAAAAACTACATTGAGATTTAAATGAGCGTGAAAGTCCAAGTTTTTAAGCGACTGTGAACTTTGCTTCACAGTTTAATAATATGGTTTGCACATGTGAAGAAGTTAGTAGGATATTTTTAATGAACAAAGTTAAGAGCGCTGCGGCAGATCTCGCGGGTCGGGAGACGGAAACGGACTGAAGCGCGCGCGCCGCCCTTGCTCAGAACCGCCCGCCCTACGCCCGATACAATTTATAAAGTTACACTAGAAGCGCCTTGAGTAACTTGACAACTCATTAAATTATAGTCATCTATCTGAGGGATAAAAAAAACTGGACTATGTTCGATATTATGAGTAGGTACATATGCTAGAAGTAGTTTTTACATTAATAAAGAAAATATAAATGGTAATGGCAATTCGCGTCATGAGGATCAAGAGGAAAAATTCCTTCTATCTAAAAAAAATATTGAATCTAATCATCAATCTTGATTATTCGTCATCACTCCACACCCTACTTTGCATGATGATAAAAAAATTAGGCTCTTGAGACTGACTTTTTCAAGTGAAAATTTAGAAATAATACTTTAGTATTTATCAATATTTATAAGTGACAATTTGTCCGGGAGCGGCCTCATAAAGTCATCAGGAGGATTCCTGAAGACATGGGCAAAATGACGAAAGAACAATGTATGAAAATGAAAAAATTCGGTGTTTCTATTCACCGTCTACCTTCTTTTCTTTTTCTTTCGTTTCTTTTAATAAAAAATTAAAGGCTAAGGATATTGAAGACTCTTCTGTCACGTGATAAGTCGTTGCCTCGCTTCGGGGATTACGTTTATTGCAGCGCGGATAAATTGTTTTCATAAGCGCATTTTATATAAACAAGCTCTTATTACTGTAAGAAGGCACTTTAATACGGCAAGTAATTATTTTTATATTACTCAACGTACATTTTTTAAATAGACAATCAGTAAATTTAATATACCTAGTAAGAAACTACACCTATTTAAAACTATACCTAATATAATTTTTTTTAAATTTACATGTTTTCAACAAAATTTTAAAAGAGTGCTTCTTGAGACATTCAGGGATAATGAAATTTTCACGATGAACATAACCTTATTTTCAATTAATTCCTGACTTATTTTATTTAACATTTGAAACTGAAATATTGACGCTCGTAAGTATATCGCAAATGACTCAATTCAGAAGAATTTATCGTTTCATTTAATTCCCAAAAATTCAGTCGTCTTAACAATATGTTATTATTATTAAATTCTAGCCTCTTCTAATACTAAAAGTTTCCGTGCTAGTAGACAGACTTCGGTCGAGGATTACGCTTATTGCAGCCCCGGACAGATTGTTCCAATACACGCTATATGAACAAACAGATTGTTCGGTATATTGCTTCTCCAGACCGTTAGGCGATCAAATGTGGATTTACACCCACCCAGAGCCTGTGAATGGGACAGTTTGTGATCTCTTTGTTAGGATTTTATTTACTGACGATCACAAAGAAAACCCGTTTTGTCGAGTCTAATAGGTATTCTCTTTTAAACATTTGTAAAATTGATTTAAATTGTTCTTGTGTGTTGTTTTTGTTTTGTTGATTTGTTGTACAAAAATCTCAACCTATAATAATTATTATGTAAATACGAGTATCTATCAAATTTATAACGATTGAACCTGTAGAAATAGTCCAAGATAATATTATAAGTGACCTATTGCTGCGATTTGCGTTTAGGTTAAGCACATCCTCTATGGTTAAGCACCTTGTTTGAATAAAACGAGAAAGAAAGTTGTCTAATTTAAAATATTGCTCATGTAGGTTTTTATGGCACACACGTCATTTTATCTTTACGATCGCTTGGATGCCTTCAATCATTGTATTTCAAGTTCAAGACAGATGTTATCAAAGTGACGTGCCGACATTGTGACAATTGTAATAAAATTGGAATAATACATTAAAATCATGAGCGTTTACGCAAATTTTTGTAGACATAAAATAAAGTATGGATATTGAGTAATACTTAGAGTGTAACAAAATTACAATGTGACTTATGATGTGGAATTTAATATTAATGCAAGTTACTCAAAATGTTCATCTTGAAATACATCCATGGTGTCCTAGAACATCTAACAAGTGAGTGATTTGTGTTTTTCACAGTTAGCTAAGATTTGCAAGGAACCCCGTTTTCAGTATTAGAATAAAATTAAGAGTCAAGGTTATACCAAAGTCATAACATTCACGTACTTCAAAAAACGCATTGGAAAACTCTATGGCAGATTTTCCTGAAATGGTTTTTCTTTGATGTTTAAAAAGTCACATTCGATATGTCTGTAATCTGTAACATAGGAAAAATATAGAGGTACCTACTGGGATTGATTCTGGACAATCCGGAATGGGGTGAAATCAATGCTATTTCGGTTTATCTTTTGATGTTAAGTTAGAGAGACTACCATAACTTCGATAAACTGGTAATCCTTCAAAACCAAAAATAACAAGTACTCACCCACAATCTACAATACGTTCTGTATTAGTTATAAAAAGAACTCTTACCATTACCTATTTTTAATTTTAATTTATCTCATTTGGCATTATCTTTCGTAGAATATTTACGAGTAGCTGTCGTAAATTACTGTTATTACTTATGTCGTACTTATTTAAAGATTAGCAATGCATTGTTGAATTAATTACAATGAGTTAGCAATGTCATGTAGCAAATAGAACAAGGCTGGCCCCCGCACGATCCTTTGCCCACCCTCGTGACTGAACAAAATAAAACTGCGACGAACTACATGTAGTTACGTTTCTCAACTAATTTGAATACCTTTGTCGAACACACCGATGAAAATTAAACAAAGAGACTAGAAGGAAACAGCTAAGGACGCCATTGATTGATCGAGTTACATGCATAAAATTCGCATTTACCATTCGAATAAGCATTTGTCAATATAATGTAAATTGCTTTTTGAAATGTGTGAAATATTATTGGTTTTTTTATAACTTTAAGTTAAATGGAAATATCTTGAGTCTTTTGAAGTTTTCCCGAGATATTTGATAAATCTTATCTTAATAGATAAGCACGTGTATTTTAAGCGCACAGAAAATGTTCAAACAGATGGTCAACCTTTACGAGTACATGTTTGTTAAACAATTTGATAATTTTTGACTTTTGACAAACAAACTACGTGCTTGATGTGTTGTGCGGAGGTGTTTGTCAATTAAACATTATTTTCGTCGTTATCATTGGTCCAATAATTTAATAACAAAATGACCGCAGACGGGAATAGATCCGTCCACGATGAAAATCTAGTCATATCTTAACTCAGTATTTGTCAAACTAATTTGAACGTCTACGCTTATTTTTGATTGATCTGTACGTACGTCCGTACAAACATCCCGTTAATTTGACAAAAACGCTTAAACCGGTCTTAAAAATTGACCAGGCACTTTATAATATATTTTAAGTTTATAAAACTTAATCAACTGTTTCAAACGTATCAGACTAAATGATTTATTTATCATGTAACCAATTAAGGAACCTTACACCTCCAACAAATTTATTAACAAAGAACAACATGTCGATATTAAGTTTTTTAGAAATGACATCCTGGTAAGCACTAGACACACCAAGTTGAGTTGAGACATTACCTAAAGCTTTTTAACTTCATTACAATCTGAGATTAGACTTTTGCTAATGGGCATTAGTGCCATACGTGTACCTATACGAGTATATCAAATGATCGAATGACTTTTTTCCTCAAGAACTACTGCTGGACATAAGTCTCTTCTGGTTGGCGCCATATCTTCCCATCTTGTGCTGGTAATACAGAAGGAGATAATAACCAACTTACAGTTGCAAGTATGAATTTTACTTTAAAATTTCTGAAGGCAGCATAGTAACAAGGTTTAGGTTAATAACATTGATTAAATTTAAAGGCTAATTACGTGTACAAGGAATTTCAGGGCCACTGATATTACGAAGGCGAATAATTCCACTATTCGGGAGTTCGGCTTCGCCAATCAATCACATGATGACAGGCGACAGTTTATGTATCTTGTTAAAACAACTGATAACGCGGGAGTTTAGAGTAGATGCCTAGTTATCAATAGAATCCTCACGGCAGCAAAAACATTAAAATTTCCCGTAAAATGTTTAAAGAACCAGTTTCATATCGTAAAGTCATAGAGAACACAGGTCTCTAAGACATTTACTTTTGGAACCTTTTTTCTTTAAACGATTTTTATGTCATTGTTAACATTTCTTTGTTTAACCGATTTATATGTATGTATGTAGCAAACACCAATATTTACTTGACTAACAATCAAGAGAGAATAAATAGAGTTTTTCGTAAAATTGTTTTGTTCAGTTTACATGCAATGCAACTCACACATCCGCTCGCAATAAATCATACTCGTAGGTGCAAAACCAACATAATATTGACGAAGCTATTTAATTAAATAACACCAAATCCCGCAATTAGAACAATACAGTAGTTGTGTTTACTAAAGATCTGTTCGTATTACTTCCTACATTCTATTTAAATAGACAGCTAGGTGTAGCAGCCATAAAAGCACACAGAATAAAGACATGTAGTAAGATAACAGTTTTGATCGCATATGAAATCATCGCAAAATTTTGCGCTTCTGCACTATCGTGTGAAGTCTTCGTAGCATCACAAAAACAACATTTATTACTATTATTACTTCTGGCATATCAATATGACCTCTCCGGTTTTCATTACGAAAAAGTAAAAGAAATGGATGCTCGTGACGAAACAACATTATGTATAATCTTACACTTAATAACAGTTAATGTAAATAATAGTGTTATATTGGTAGTGAGTAAATATTTATCGAACAATATTTTACTCGCGTTAGTTACTTTAACTACTTCTATTAAATGACGTCTATAGCGCAATAAAATTTATCCACTATCCCATAATTTCTTATGGAAATAAAATGAAAGAATAAACCTAATAGAAAATGTAGTTTTTAAACATAGACCATGCTTAAAATAACATTACCATGACATAACTTCCGTCAAAGGAAAACATAGGTTCTTGCTAATGTTAGCTAAGCGATGATGTGTTAATAGGATTGATAGCTCCATGGCTTCATCAGACGTGGCTAAACTCGGCTTATATCTACGTCACACGCGGCGGTAGCCTTTGACGTTATGTCAGGATCGAATATGGCCCTTACACTTTTAATAATTATTTTTAAAGGAACAGTTGTTTATTTCTTCTTTAATAAATCCTCTAAGTACATATTAGTCTAGTTAAAATTTTATTATAAGTATAGATTTTGTGTGTTTTCCTTCATACTGTCTATGATAATAAATAATAACGATTCGCAATCACAGCCCCACATTAGTACTTATTCCCTATTTTGTCAGCAGCATAGTAACACACAAAGACAATTTCATAAACACCCGAGAACAAAAATTTCATGTCAATTTCATTTCATCCATTTGCAAATTGAACTCCTAAAGAGTGATATTCGTGTAATGTACCTACTTAAAACTTGGAATTTATTATTCGTAACTTAATTAGGCATCCGTATCATAATAAACAAATTCATAAATTTAGACTCGTGATAGCTATTGTCATAGGCAGAATAGACCTTTTGAAATTTTGAATTTGTATTTTATAAAATTTTCGTGTTCCGTAAGGCTTGGCTTTACCTATAATGTTACCAAATTTATTTTCAGGCCCGTTAAAATATTTTAGAAGATTTGGCCTTTCTCCACTCATAAATTTATTCAAGTAAAATAATACTCGATAAACCTGACAAAATCAAACATCCTTAGGATAAATAAATACTTATAATATTATAAGGCGTTAACGTCCCATTAGACTCTAATTAATAGAGTGGAGAATTTTTATGCAATCGACAAGCAGTCGATCTATGCTTTACATAATTGTAGGTCATTCCCTTTTAGGCAATGATACGTAGTACAGGAAATATTGTATCTCCGGAAATGGTGGAAATGCTGTGTTAGTGGTAGTTATGGGCAGTGGGTCAGTGGTCCTGGTCGCAACATATTGTCACCTATCCGTGTCACTTTGTCACAAATGGCAAATGTTACTATTTGCTTTATTACTGTCTACTATAAGGTTAACAACCTAGTACCTACTTTATATCACAGTAGCTTTACGCATAAGTTTTAG
Source organism: Noctuana haematospila (assembly GCA_018231265.1). Classification (NCBI taxonomy): domain Eukaryota; kingdom Metazoa; phylum Arthropoda; class Insecta; order Lepidoptera; family Hesperiidae; genus Noctuana; species Noctuana haematospila. The sequence goes on from DWQL01001744.1 coordinate 8,813, forward strand.
AAACGAGTACAAATCATTTTGCAGTACCTAAGTAAATAGTTTTTCAGATTAAGCGCTTACTGGATATCAGGTTGCAGGTTACTATAATAAGCTCTGTCTAGTTTGGGCTCGGCGGCCACTCCTGCATATTACTATACTGTAAGATACTTGTTTCATTAATAGATACTTCATTTTTGATTTAAAATTAATTTTTGTGAAATTAAAGCGCTGTTAGCTAATTCAGTTTTCGAGTAATTTGGTATTATTTCGTTACAAAAAGTTTCTAATACTCGTAGCTACACTTGTTAAACTTTGATTGCTTCGCATCTGTTATATTATAATACAGCCTATTGATACTCAAGCAATATAAGTAGAAAATTTTAAATGTGTCGTAACATACAAGGAGGTCGAGGTCTGCGTACGATGGTTTCCTTAAACCGAATTTTATTATTCCACTCGCGACCGCCGGCAACCCTCTGTCTTATAACGTGGCTTGTTTATTACCTAATTTCTTCGCACTTGTCATTAAGTAGTCAATACGTTTATGATCGATTAATATTATGTTAGCTAGACGTGAGCAGCCTTTTATTTTATCGATAAATAAATACGATTTATGAAAAATACCTCATTCTATTCCTATAGTGTTTGTTTCATTTTAATTGGACAAAACCATAAGTAACGTTTTTTATTGTTTCACAATATTTTATAATGGTTAACACCTACACTTACAACTTTTATCAGTTTTCTTCCTCGTGGATTCGTATTTATAAAATTTTTGATGAATTCACTTCCACAGAATGTCGAAATAAATTCCAAAGGACATGGACGTCAACGTTCTGCATACAAATAAAACCTGTCAATCTAATGGAGACCAAAGGTTTTTATTTGTTTACTTGCGAATCAAGGTGCATTTCAATGCCGTAGAGTGTGTCCAATTGTTTTCATGTTTAGAAAATTGTACCCACACATCGGTATAATAATGTAACACAATATCATAGTTGCATCGTACGTGATACAAGGCAATGTGACACGTTTTAGCACAATCGCGTATATTCAAAGAATGGGAATGAATTAATGTTACGGTCACTACCTACTATAAATATCAATGAAGATACAATTAGTGAAAAGATCTGTTTCTCTGAGTAAATAGGAGTTGTACAAGTTTCTAGATTTATGTATCTACGCAATGTTTTACGTTATATGAATTACCTCATAATTAACACTGGGATTTAACATCGTCATTCACTCTACTAAAACCATTTTCGTCCAAAGTTTAAATTATCTAACAACCCGCCCAGGCTTCGCACGGGTGCAACTTGTGTTTGTTTGTAACGCAACCCATCCGAAACATACAAACTGACTTATTTCACTTATATTAAGCTTACATTGCCTCCACCTTCCTTTTCTTCATGACAGAATCAGCAGGCCGAATTCATCAATATGCCTATTCTCTATAGGTTATAATGAAAGAAATTATAGCAAGACGCTAGAACTCAACATGGCAGGCAGGCGCACTTGACCGCTCGCCGTACCACACATCATGTACGACCTTCAGTTGCGTCGTAGACACTTCTACACGTTTTGGTTCACAAAGCCCTATAAATCCGTTTTGGCATATGGATCATTAGCGAAAATTATGACGATAGCCAATGAAGATAGAGGGCTGATGCTAAATTGAATGACTTGACATTTTTGAAGGTCTCGTGGAAAACACAATGAAAAACAAACTGAGTTTCAAATTAATATTTAATCTATAGATACGATTGTTAAAAAATAATTATTTAGATTTTGAAATTAATTTGGTCTCGTTAATGTTTATCGTTATTTATGACAGTAAAATATTGGGCATCTAAAGGTTTGATCTTTACATTTATATGGGACGAATTGAGACCCTGCCCTCTCATCACAGATTTTTTCGTTTTTATTAATATTATTTATCAGTTGTAGTTGTAGACCATTAATTTAAATTCTTTTTAACTACATATTTAGTTGAATTAGTTAACTTATTAGTTATTTCTTAATTTCTTAATATTACCTATAGATAGTATGTAGATTAAGGTAATATAATTCTGCTATGTTA
>DWQL01001745.1:0-10869 GCA_018231265.1 Noctuana haematospila
GTCGAGCCGTTTTGGAGGAGTTCAATCACGCACACCGTGACACGAGAATTTTAAATATAAGATGTATTCATTTTTCACATCTACCAGATGTTCCACGACCACTCACTTTTTTTTTCATCTCTGGGCCCATTACGAACTCTTAGTGACACTCTGTTTACGTAAATTACTTCAGCCATTACATTAAAAAGTAAAATCACGCAACACTACCCGACAACTAACCTTAGGGTAAAACTAAAATAATTGTTAACCTTTTCTTTGTACCTACATACTTACCTATACTACTTGCATGTGCATTTTTTAAAACAATGGTCAAAGTATCGTACTTACACTTTCACGTACACCACATACATACATAAGAGATTATATAAATTGACCATTCTCAGAAATAAACATATTAGTTAAAGTTCAATATCATATGCTAAATATACAAGAAATGAAAGGAAGTGCACGATTATTGAGTTTGAGTGGTATTCACATTACAAGAACACTGAAGGATGCTACTGCACGCTGGGCTCCGCTGGCTCTCAATTTGTATAAATGAACCTGTTTATAACTGATGCTATATTTGCCTAAGCACATAAGCCATGGGCGAGTGTTGTTGAGCTTGTGTGTTAACGGTTACGGCGGAATTCGTTTTTCCTTTCTTCATTTATTTATACATAGTTCATTCTTTTTTTAATACAAATAGATTTGATAAATCATTCATTCATTCTTTCTTGATAAAACGCATATAATTGTTTCTTTTAATACATTTGCAGCCAAAAAATTTTTGTAGTAAAAATGATATTAAAGTAAATTTTATATTAGAAGTTAGAAATAGAAGCATTGATTTAGTTCACGCCAAGTTTTCCAAGAGGAAATAAAAGCATTTAAAAATATAAAATAACTGAAGCCTCTTTTCAAAATGGCACTTTGAGTATGGGCTTATTAATTATGCTTCACCTTTACATATTTCAAATACTAAAATAGTATTTAATTTATTTTCTAAACAAGCCTACATTTCGGAATGTTCAGCTGCCATACTATCAGCCTGAAGGTAGGCCTGAGCATTACATTTTTAGGCGGTGTTCAGACCAAACTGACTGTCAGCCGCCGAATGTGAACAGGCTCACTGTGAGCCTGTGAGTCAGATGTCAACGAAAATGTGAATGTGTATGAACAATATGGACATACAATAAACTGCGTAAAGTTCGCTCACTTTCGGCGGCTGACAGTCAGTTTGGTTTGAGCACGGCCTTAGTTAGAGTGCTTTGGTCCACTATGCATGCTCATGGATTGTTCCACCAATCATTTTAGTTGGACTTTTAATTCTATGAAGTAACTAACTTAAGCTAATGTCGCTATGAAAAGTCACTATTTTTCAATTAGTAGTTTTCAATAGTGGTTGGATTCAATTACCAGAATCATCAATGAAATCTTATCTTATCAATCAATATGTTTGATCATAGCACAAATCTGCAACACTGGAATTGTCACTTTACTGCATTGAATTAAAAGTCGGAATTATATTCAGTAGTTGAATAATCTTATATATCCTCCAAATTCCAATATCTAGCGGAGCACCGCCTACTTACCGTGAAGCCACCAATGCAATGACCACTTCGAAATCTCCAGTTAATTTTTTTAAGTTGAGACTTAAACTTAAATTTAAGTTTTGAACCAAGTATGTATGATACTTGATTGACTATGATTTTATATAATATTATTTTAATTGCTTTCCGTCTCATTTTCGAAAGCGAAATGTCTATTTTATGATTTAATTATTACCAAAATATATGCTGGCTTCAATATTCTTAACATGTATGCATAATATTCAAGTCATGTAGTTGATGAAAACCATTTTAAAATGTTATGCAACAAAAATCTAAATAGTAATAATCTAAATAGTACAATTGGAGGAAAGTAAAATTATTAGATATTTTAGATACATCATTTATTTACAGATAAATTCAGTAGGTAAATGCTTAAAGTATATTTGGTGGCTTTCAGATAAATATCTGCATGTTTCGCATTACTGGTATACACTTTTATGGTATTATTTATAAAATGGCTGTTATATGTGTTGCCTGTAATGATATTGTTGTGACGTAATGACAAGGTTGAGCCGATACTCACAAATGTTAATATATTGTAGGCCGCCCGCCGCGCCGCCCACGCCGGCGCTGCCCAAGGATTTCCAAGACGCCCTCGATATAATTTTCCCTACTGAGGTGAAGAACGCCGCCAACGAGATAGTGCAAGCCCAGCAGGAGCTGTTCGGTATGCCGGGCGGCCTGGCGCCCTTCTCGCTCGGCATGCCGCCCTTCGGCCAGCTGAGCCTGCTGGGGCAGCCGCCGCAGATGCCCATGATGATGCCCTTCGACCTCAACAACCCGCTGTTCCCGCACCGGCCGCAGCTGTACGACACGCACGTGCCGCTCGTGCCCAGCCAGAAGAGGCAGAACAACAAGAACAGGCACAACAAGAATCACAACCACAACCAGAACAAGAACAATCACAACCAAAACAAGAACGCGAAGCCGACCCCCGACGCCAAGAAAGAGGCGCCCGAAGACAAGAAGGCGGCCACCCGCAACAAGGAGGAGCTGGACGAGCTGGCCATGCTGGGCATCGACGCGTCCGACGTCGGCGCCGGCATGTAGCCCTCGCTCACACGTGTACTGGCTCCTGGCTTTCATTCCCGGCGGGCCAATTTACGTTTCTGTTCACGGTCTGAACGTGTTTGTGTCATTTTGTGTGTGTCCATGGCGCATGACACGAGGAATATTAGTGTGGAGCTGTGGCTGAAGCGTTATTATATCAAAACTTGAAGTTTATTCACTTCTGAACAAACGTATTGTTGATACTTAGATATTTGGTAACATTAGCAAAATTAAATTGAATAAGACCGTTTTTCATTTTGAATGTTCTCGGAAGTGGTATAAACTTTTCATTAACATTAACACTGAAATAAACGTAACTATAGCGGTGTGAAAACTTATTTTTTTAATTTTAATGACCAAATAAGTGCATTTTACTATATTACCTTATGATTTATTTGAAATAGGTTTATGGATAGTAAAAGTGTTATCTGTAAAAGGAAATAATATGTGGCCGGTTCCTATGTCTTATCGGTCTATAGTCTGTCAGTAGTTCTGTTATATAAAGAACACCGTACTGTATATTTGCTGTTTTTATAGTTGTAACTTGCTCACTGACTATATGGATGGATAGAATATTGGGACCAGCCAATAAGCTAATATATTTGTAAAAAAATAAAAGTTCTTGATACTTTGTTTCAAATCAAAATCAAATCAATCGCTTTATATGTAAGAACATAGTACAGGGTATATATTGATGTTATATGCATTACAATGTTCCAATGTCCTGTCGGCAGGGGCGTGCACAGTTATTTGACAGAGACCAAAAACAATTTACATTAGATATGAAAATTGTGAATCACACTTTTTATAAAAAATAATGTCCATTAGCAATTTAATATAATACCATGTCTACATTTAATGTCCTTACAATCATTTGACTATATCATTATTAATACACATTTAAATTTAACTACATCTTAGTCATTCTGTGTGGTCCAAATATTCCTGAGCGTAAAAACAAGAGGTGTCGGAATATGCTCATGCAGTACAAACATTGGGAAACCCCGTGTTGCAAGTGACCTAGTATTTTGTAAAAAAATTTCATTTACTAGACTGGTAATACCACTATAATATGATATTACGGTTCCAGACTCGAGTCTAGCTTTACATGTATTTTTTTTTGCTGGGTTTATGTCTTGTCTTTATCTATAATACATTATTTAATTCCTTTCTTTATAAACAGCTTAGCAAATAAGCAGGCGGACCACATGCTAGTAAATGGTCAGCGTGAACTATGAACACTGGCAATACCAGGGGCCTGATTCGCTATGACACGAGATTCCGTTACTGATGTAACGTGTGATGTCATAACGCGCTTAAAACATAAACGTGGGTTCGAAACGCGCTACGCCACCAAATAGTATATAATAATATCCTACGTGTGACTCGCCAATCCTGGAATTATGCGTGGAATTGAAAAATTATATGCGCGCCACGTTGCGTGTTTTTAGCGAATAATGCCCCAGAAGATTTGCCAGTGCGTTGCCGGCTTTGAATGAGAGCTATTATTGGCCGGATCACTGTAACGTTTGTTTAATATTTATTTAGCTATAAATCCGATATGCATTGTCCGTATGCTGATAGTGATCAGACACTAATAATATGTATGATGTATGACAAACATGACTTGTGATTTATTAATGTTTTCGAAAAACGCATAGATTATTGTAATAATTATAGTGTAACGTAGCGAAGGGTGAGGTGTGTGTAAACTATAACGCGCGTGTTATGTACTGGGCAATTATTAAAACCTTTCATAAGGCAATAAACTTATGTAACAATTTTGGTGTTTAATTTTAATTCTAACCTTGTTAATTTTACATGAATAATTTTTCTTCAAACAAATTTTTTGTTTTAATTTAAAGGCATTTTTTATTTATTTAATTTAGTCATTTTTTTTATTTTATTTTGACACATCAAACGCCAGTTTATCTATACGAAATCTATGGCAGTAACACACAATATTTATAACATGAATAAAAGATGTGCACAAAATTCTCTTATAAACTATGACTTAACTAAAGTTATGTAGTCATAATTTAATAACAATCATAAATTATTTCAATAAATTATAAATTATTTTAATAAATTATAAATTTATAAATTTTTAATTAATAAATATAAATTATAAATTTTAAATTATTTCAATAAATTATAAATTATTTCAATAAATTATAAATTATTTCAATAAATTTTAAATTATTTCAATAAATTTTAAATTATTTCAATAAATTTTCCCTACTCAGTTTATTTGATTATATTGTGTTTAGTAACAGCATTAAGGCTTATTATAATACTACCTAAATAGTTTTTTACCTGATTTCATTTGGTCCACTTCTGACAACGGCACCCACGAGAAAACCATAATAAGTCTTAAATTCAAGTATGTGCGCGACAACTTTGAAGTCGGTTTTTTTTCGTTAACGAGAGTTATAATTATCAATTGATCAGTGATTTGGGAAAAGATTACTTTTACGAAGTCGTGATGATTGAAATGACGAACTTGTTGGCTGGCCAGTATTTTATCCGCGGCGCGCGGTTCAATGCGCCAGTGAGCTGAAGTGGTCAGACTGGGGCGGACGGGCCAACTGTTGCATCATCCTGTAGTGACATTACTTACGTGAGTTATACTTAAATAAAAAATGTTCTGAACACACTTTTGGTTGGTCTGAAGACGCTGAAATTGTGGTTTCTTAAACTACTAACTAACTAACTTCGAGAAAACTATTAAGTGCTGATGTTTTGTGAGTGACAATTACCTACCTAATAGGTTCAAACTTATTGACATACTTATAGCGGGAAAAGTTTTTCCATGATACAAAATTGTTTGCTACATTTTTTGCTGTGCGGTGGGGTGCTATTAACAATAATATAAATTGAGATTTTATTTGAAGAATATAAAGTGATCTCTTCGCATCTTTAGAACGAAAGCTACTCATTTCAACAACAAAAAATTACTATGTAAAAACTTATAATTATATTTAATTAGAGATCAGTGAGAACAGGATTACAGGCTTTCTTCTAAAATAAAGTAGTCTAATTTACTGTTTATTACATCAGCTATCTGGCAGTGAAAGTCCCGTCGAAATCGGTCCAGCCGTTCCAGAGATTATTTTAATATTACAAACAGACACTCCAATTTTATTTTTTCTCTAGACAATTTTCATTTGCAACAAACATTTAGGTACAGTCGAACATGACACCACGATCGGCAATCGAAATAAATCCTTTACTAAAATAATAAATGTCTTCACCAGGTATTGCAATAGCAATTGTTATAGAAGATGTCATCCGACAAGGTGTTCCACTCGAGGTCGCAGGGCATTCCTTCAGAGGGCGTCAAGGATCAGTACGCGGACGGCAAGGCGGCCAGGGTGTGGAAGAAGTACATCGGAGACGCCAACGAACGCACACAGAATTACAAGACCTTCCTCACAGGACTGCTCAGGAAACATGGCTGCAAGAAGATACTTGATACCGCTTGTGGAACTGGGTAAGGAGTTGATGACGTATTTTGGAAATGTTTCATTGCTTTATTATTTTTCTAGGTAAAGCTTTTTAAGTTCGCTCGGGGAGGTTCACGGTTGCCCTCATAACATAAAGTAGCCAGTACTTAGTAATGTTCCGGTTGAGGAGAATGGATGCCGAACGCACTATATTTGAGGTGATCAACTCAGTTCTCATGACCAGCAGGACATAAATACCTTCTCTAAGACCAGCAATGCTTCTACGTATGATCTCAGATAGGACTCCTCTCCTATTTCAAGTTGGACGTGGATGTCCATAGGTTGCAGTGACTAGGTACTAAACATCAGATAGTTACGTTTGCTACTCTTAAGCGATAAAAAAAATATGGATTCATTTTCCTCGTAGGTACCACCTGCCTTTTTATGCACCCATAATTTCGAAGGAATACCATCTCGTCATTAAATGATAATAATTTTTTATTTGGTATGGACTGTTCGTATTGAGTTCAATAGTTCGTAGATGCAATAAAGTTAACTGTTACTGTGCAGAACAAAACTGACCTGGCTGAGGTTAAACTGTTCATAAACATTAATATGCATAATGAAATCAATAATATTATGAGAAAGATTTATCAAATCAGGCAGTGTATGTCAAACTTGTGTTATTACAAGTAAATATTGAATAAGTAGGTACTTAGTATTTCTTGTTATTTAGGTATCAAGTAAGTATAAAGTCCATCTTCGTTTTCTCAGCTGATAGGTAGTTGTAACGTATATTGAACGCTCAATAGTTTGCCCACAAAATGATACTTCTAATTTTATTAGTACCTATCTCGAGAGGATCTCAGGTCTATTTGTTATCACACAGAAAATACGCTTAAAAATACGCAGTCGAACTTCAAGGCAACAAGGTCGTGGCGTTCTATTACATAGCCATTATCTGTCTTTGATAAAGTTATTTAATATTTTCTGTCGTTGCGTGTTATCACCAGCACCAGATAGTGATGACCTCACGTTCATCACCCGTGACGAAACCTCTCATGTTATTCAAATATTGTCACGTTATCCGCAGTAATGTTAGGTTGCTTAATACGAATTTTAACCTTTTCGTATCTTGCTTAGAGCGGATACCGAGACTTCAAATATACTTAGTCGATGAAAATGCGATGAAATCTTACGTTACATAGGCAGCTATAGGTATAGGTGGTACCTATCTACTGCATAACGGCATACCGCCGTGGGCCATAGTCCCACACAAATTAGCACAATACGCCAGTTTGTAATAAATCTATGAGAAAAATAACTCTAGAACAGGTCAAACACCCAAAAATTGCCGTCCTTATTAGCTTATTTAAGTATATACATAATATAGGTAGTACCAAAATGAGGCTGTGAATAAGACAATTTTCCGCCTCACTTTCCTAGTTCAAGAACTATTGATCATACTTGCTATTATTTTTATTATAGTCTCACGGTGCATGCATCTGTTTTGGAACTAAGTAGAGATTATCATGATAGTTAATTTAATGGTAAATAACAAGAAGGTTATAGAATAAACGTATTAATTCTAAAAAAATTAAAATGACTTCCAATTTTGATCCTACGGACCCAATTTTCCAATTACCCAATTTTCGATGTCACGGAATTTTCAATTTAGGTAGGTACTTAAGATTTTTACCGCACATTGTTAAAGAAATACTTTTAATAAAATTTCAGAATAGACTCAATGATGCTAGTTGACGAAGGTTTCAAAGTGGTGTCAGTGGACGCGTCCGACAAGATGTTGAAGCACGCGCTCAAGGCGCGCTGGGACAAGAGGAAGGACCCCAGATACGATGAGTGGGGTGAGTTCTTGTTTAATTTTGGCTTTGTGTTTGTCATTTGGTTTATTTAATTACTACCAGGTACATGGGCGTACTGAAGAAGCGCGCTGCGCCCCGCTGGTAGTGTGGATCGCAAGCGATCACATTGTTAAGCAACATCGGGCGCGGCCGGTACTCGGATGGGTCACCGCTAGTGGCTAATTCCATGCACGCTCCCGGTCTTCGGAGGGCACGTTAAGCCGTCGGTCCCGGTTGTTGTCGATAGATAGCAGTTAAACCTAGTCGGAGGCCCTTTGGGCGGTTTGACAACATCCGACAGAGTTGGCCACTAATACGTATCTCCACCAATCCTCATTGGAGCAGCGTGGTGGAGTATTGGAAGACAGCTCCCCGTCTGGATCGAGGTGTTGTCGGACTCCTTGTCTACTCAGTGCCAGCTGACTGAATGTGGTGTACCAGCTCGTCACTGTAAGGGGACCATGGGAAAATTGGGAACCCACTTACTGGGAATCGTAGTGGTGCTTTGTGATGAATGTGCAGCGTTTTACATAACTCATAAACGAAGTATAAAGATGAGATCTGTCAGTGATCGAGGAGGCGAGCTGGGAGAGCCTGCCGCAGGACGTGGAGGCGTTCCTGCCGGGCGCGGCGTTCGACGCGGTGATCTGCCTGGGGAACTCGTTCTCGCACCTGCTGGACGAGTTCGAGGACCAGCGCACGCAGCGCATGTGCCTGCGCAACTTCGCGCGCTGCCTGCGCCGCGGCGGGCTGCTGCTCGTGGACCACCGCAACTACGACCACATGGTCAACAGCGGCGCCACGCCCGCGCACTCCATTTATTACAATGTAAGTGTTTTTCCAAATATTTTAGTTATAGGAAAAATGTATATATCTAATACTATTAATTACTACTACAACCGTTTTATATAAGTACTAGTAATTTATTATTTTGGTACTTTTAATTTAGTTATGTTATATACTACTAATTTTATATCCTTCTTCATAGGTAATGAAATGATTTTATATAATACTTTTATGGTTTTAATTGTATTTTGATATTTTAAGAATTATTTGTAGCTACCATTCATAGGTATAGGAAGGGTAGGGCCCTTCAGCCGTCCCTTAATATCCCCAGACAATGCCTATTATATTGTATCCAATAGGTAACTACGCACCTGATAGAAACCTACAAGTTTACTATTTATCTAATTTTCTTTTGTTCAAAGTTTTTGTGTACACATAACTGTAAAATCAATAAAAATAAAATAGTTTGAGTAATCTGAATATAGATTTGGATGTGTGGATTGCAGTGCAAGTACCCGGTGGACATCAAGACCTCGGTGCTGGTGGTGCGCGGCAAGCCCGAGCTGGTGGCGCTCGACTACTGCATCAACTCCACCACCGATAACGACAAGAGGTGATGATGACGAGAGCCACTCGCTTCGCTGTCACGTGTGCTTATCAGGGGCTTAGGTTGCCTGTCCACCGCAGCGGAGCGAGGCAGCTCAGCGGAGAAACGGATAAATCTAACCAATAGGATTGTACAAGATCTTCGCTCCTCTTTAGTGGACAGGGAGTTGTGCAATCCTATTGGTTAATATTTATCTCGCTCCGTTCCGGTGGACAGGCAGCCTTAGTACGAGTACTTACGAATTGTGACAGTTTAGCAAAACATGATCGAGCTAACTGTCACGCCATACATTGCCAACCTCGTACACTACATAGTTACGTTTGAATAAGAAAACGAGCAATGAACATTGTACACTTTTAGTTCCCCCGTACTCGCTAGAGGCGCTGCTAGTAGATTTATGGAAACACTCAAAACCGAATTGCGTAAACTATAAACTATAAAAGCTCGCACTAGGGCCTCAGAACAAAGAGATACTGCATTCATAGATAATAATTGGAATAACATATTATTTATACACTTGTTTTTAAAGAAGTGCATAGCTTTTTCTATCGGCTTTTTTATCCCGGCCTTAGCTTAAAGGACGCCTAAAGCCTAGATGAAGTTTGATTTTTTGACGTGAATCGAGTGTACAATTGATTTTTTAAAATTATTTGAGTGTGCTATAGATTTTTGTCTTGTTTAGATGTCAATAAAAAAAATTATTTTGATTACTTCTTATCTTTGGAGCATCTACATTTACTTAGAATTGTTAATTCCAGTGAATTCCGCCTGTGCTACTACCCCCACAATCTGAAGCAGTTCACGGCCATGCTGGACGAGGCCTTCGACTACAACGCCAAGCACAGCATCTACGCGGACTTCAAGCCCTTGGAGCAGGTCGACAACCCCGCCTACTACATACACGTCATGGAGAAACTTTGATTTAGCTTACCACGTTTAGTTCATTGTATGCAATCACCCTTATAATACCTATTATTGTAGATAGTATAATAATGCTTAAACCCTTTTATGTCCCACTGCTGGGCAAGGGTCTCTTCTCCACACAACTGGGGAAGGCCTAGTATAATAATATCATAAATAAAATAATTATAAATGGAGTTACGAAAACCGACTGTGCATTGTATAATTTTATTATGTATCAAGCGAAAAGAAATAGGCATTTCTAAAGTTTGTAAACTTAAGTTTTTACAACTTATTTCTGAACATGTTTCTCTCTTTTTAGATACAATTTTAAATATTTTATTAGCATTTTTGAATCTACTATACCTACACCTAACTTATCAGGGTGTGTAAAATTTCTGTATATTCTTTAAGATTTTATGTATTAAAAATTTGTTTCTATTAAATAAATATATTTATTTTATCCATCAAAATTTAAATGCAGCAATGGCCACAGTCCCTTAAATCCTTTCAAACTTTTCGAAAAAATCACAAAGACTCACCTGAATACAAAATACAACCTAAAGACTAAATCACATAAATCAAAAACTGAAAGGGATCCATCCATCCATCCATCCTTTGGAGGT
>DWQL01001746.1:0-10867 GCA_018231265.1 Noctuana haematospila
TTTTTTGAAGTGAAACTTCTTTATCGGCGTTGGAAAAAAGTTTACCGTCACATTTTTCGGTTACGCGTCACATTTTTCTGTTACGCGCCATGTTTATTTTTTAAAGTACGTGCATTAGGTAATTAAGGTTCCCATGGTGTTAAAAGGTGGTATTAAAATATCTATATCTCAATATAATAAGAACTACTTTAAGTTAATTAATTTGAATAGATGAAGATAAAGCATTTTTATTATTTATATCAAAGTATAACGAACGTGCAGGCTATCTAATATTACTGCAGCCTATAAAATTGCGAACTCGAATGGAGAACCTCCTCTTTTTTTGAGGTGGGTTGACAAATAAATAGCGTGGATGATTTTTGGGGGATAGTATCGATGGACTGTCGATGGTGGTGCACCACCATCTGTAACAAGTGATATTCATTGTAATAACAGAACACAAACAAACGGAAGAGCGGCCCTCAGACAACATTGGCTTTGCGCTGAGCACCGAACAACTGTAATTATGCCACTTTGTTTGTTTGTTTTATTTCAGCGCCCGGATCAAAGCGCAGGTGAATAAATAATCGCAAGAAAGTTTTCAGTGTTTATTACTGTTTACTTATCTACTGCTCGTAATGAAGAAGTATTATGGTTTTGTGTTACCATTTTTTATGCAAAGGATAATTCCATTTAAAAATTATCATTTCATTAGAAGCAACTCATTATTACTCCTTAACAGAACTGGAAGGTATCGGAATGAGAGCATATATTATTGTGTCTTCTAATTAAAGGGCTCTTAATATTCCAAAATGACAAAACGGAGATCATAAATTAAAAAGGGTCGAACGCGGCACGACCTCTGACGCCAGTTTTTGTTGAACATAATTCCATATTTTATTTAATTTGGTAACAGTTGCTTAATATTCAGTAACTCACAGGCAAATACTGATAAACGATTTCAAACTGCTTCCTTAAAAGTAAAGCGCAAATAAGTTGCAAGCAATCCAAGCCATATTGGCGACCATTTACAACTTTACCATATTTACAACTTTACCATATTTACAACTTTACCATATTTACAACTTTACCATATTTACAACTTTACCAGTAACTGATAACAGTCGATAATTAATCGTAAAACACACTCACACACAAAACACAAATCACAGAAACTGACTTTTACAACTTAGCTATAAGAGGCATCGAAGAAATCGTCTTCTAAGTAAATACTTTTTACAGTTCTCTCCTTGTCTATCTTCTATACTTATAATAAATCTGTAGAGAGGTCAATTCTGTACATCAAATATATTTCCAAAATAACTATCAGGGGGTGATTAGGGATCGATAATGATGCGAAAAATGCAACACATGCGACCTCAGGCAGGACACGAGCCTGCTTGAGGTTGGATGTAGGTAGATGTAGGCGGCAGCCACCACTTAACACCAGGTGGCCTGCATGCTTGTCTGCTACTTCATATCATAAAGAAATGCTAGGCTATCTATAAAAGAAAATATTTAAATCTAGCTTAAATCATTTCTAACGCATATAAAAACCCAAATAGCCATAACGATGACACGTTACAACGTTACACGTTACATTTTGGTCGCTATGTGCAAGAAGGTAGACCATCATTAGACTAACAAATTACTACCTCTCACCGTACACGTAGGGAGCGAAAAAGTATACACGCAGAGTGTTTGAACTGCACAATAGTTGTACGTACACTTGCGGGCGTAACGATGGTATGAAGCTTCAATGTAGCTGGCCTCTAATTGCGAGGAGGTGCGGTTCCATTGGCGTCGACGCGGAAGAACGAGACAATAAAAATAAAGACATTTTAATCATTTATAAAAAATAACATTTACCATTTAATAAGTATCATTTATAACTTTTTTTCATCATAATGTAATTCATCATAAGGACGACCTGTATGGTGTAGTGGTTACCACGCCAGTCTACTATTCCAGGGGTCCCGGGCTCGATCCCCGGCGGAGCAGATTTTAATGATAAATTTAGACTTCTGTTACCGGTCTGGATGTTTGTGTATTTGTCTTTGTGTATGTATATGGCACTCCAAAATAAACTTTTTTTTACTTTTTTTTACTTTTTGATTTTTGGTTTAATCGTTATTTTTAAATTTATTTTAGTTTAAATATTTTCCTTAAATCATTTTTATTTTTCTTACGTATGTATTACGCAAATGTATGACATCATATTATGATAGTGCTCATATTTGAGGTTACTTTTGTATGTTTTATAAATAAAAGTTACGAACAAAAATGTTGGTGACAAATGGACAAGCGCACTGTAGCACAAGTAGAAAAACACGTAAAAACACACTTGAAGCGCGTCGGAGTGTTCGCGCGGTGACGTCACGCGGAGACGCTTCGTGACGCCGCATACAGCTACTGTGGAAATTGCTAAGCCCTAAGCTAGTGGCGTTTTTGAACTAAAAATATTTATTAATAATTTATGTTATTTTAATGATTACATTTACTGGCAAACTCTCCAACATTGACCAGTCATCTGCCAGATACACTTAGCAATCAACAACCCAAAAAAAGTTGGTCCTTCGAGCTGGATTCGTAACAATCCTTTGATTTTTCCAGGCATCCAGCACCATCAACTAGGTTCATACAGGTACATTAAAGACACCCAAGTATTTCATACTTTTAATTTTAAGATGATAGCAGGGGCAAATCCGCACTTGGCCAGCGTGGTGGAGTGTGGCCTAAATCCGTCTTATATATTGAGCGGAGTCCCGTGCCTATGAATGAAACTGTGAAGAGCTGATGACAACGGTGGATGTAACATTGTGGGTGGTAGAACTTGTATGGTTCAACCGGGGAAGTACCACCGCTGCACCCATGTCTGCCGTGAAGCTAATGAAGCAATTCATTTCTGTTTCCGTGGAAAGGTGCAGTTGCCGGCCACACTTACATGAGACCATCAGCCTCCGGGGTAGCAGCGCAACTATATGCGACCTCAAGCAGGACACGAGCCTGCTTGAGGTTGGATATAGATGTCCATGGATGGCCGGCAGCGACCAATTAACACCAGATAGCCTGCATGCTGCAGTCTGCTACTTCATAATATCATAAACAAAATCTAATACACCGACTCGCATGTTCGGAGTTTTGTGTATGTGTAGAACACTCATGTACTCGTTATGTTGCAGGCAAGAGATGGAGGAGATAAAACGCGAGATCCTGTCGCTGTCAGAGAAGTATTCGGTGAAGTGCGTGGAGTCGGCCGCGCTGGAGGAGCGCCTCGCCACCGCCACCGCGCAGCTGGCGCACGCGCACAACCACATCATGCAGCTCGACGCCAGGTAACACACACACACACAAACTGACACATACGCAATATGGATTTCAGTGTCAAATCGTCTCCATCCTGTTATCTTGTATGAGGTATGATGTATCTATATCGCATAGTTCCACGCTCAAATTCACTTCCACTTTAAAAATAGAAATCATCATTAAAATTGCAGGCACCCACCTATTACATTTATTTTAAGGCTATTGATCACTTAAATCCGGCTCGAAGGACCAAAAATTTAATTCTAATCTTGAAATTCCAGGAACAAACAGCTCCGAGCGCACATCATGTCCGAAGCGAACGACATGAAGAACTCGGAGGCGTCTTCCCTCGCGCACCTCATCGACGACACGGCGCCGGTAGGTCACAGATATTGTAACGCACAGCATTCATTACACAAGGTTTCGCTTACACAGGCTTTTACGCTTTTAGCCAGAACGTAGCTCGCTCCACGCTTGCATGATCTCATGCGTCGCACGTAACTACCATTGAAATTTGACATTTCCACGAGCACTTTATGCGCTGTGTAATTTGTTGCAAATTTTGAACATGTTATACAGCGATTGCAATTCCAGTTAGAAGCCTTTTAGATAACTGGTTTATCTTTTTTTTCATTCTCAAACAATATTATTATTGTTTTTGCACTTAATTTTTGTAAATATTTACTTTCTTTTTACGTGGTTAAAGTTATATAGACCGCACAAATTGAGTCAAATACGCTTGAAAGTATAATAAATTACTAAATTCATATAATAATTATAAACAATAATGGAAAATTCATTTGTCATCAATTATTATTATTTATTTCACATATCATTTGATTACAATTGATTATATATTATATTATTTTTATTTGATTGATTTGGCTTGAGCACTCCATAATCAAAGCGCACAAGCATTTTCATATATTATTATAAGAAGTTCTTAAAATGAAAAATATTTAAAATTTAGATATAATTGTAAATTTTTTTTAATTTTAAATATAAATTAATTTATAAAGTTTTTTAAAAGATATTAAATTCTATCAAATTTAAGTGTGAAATGTAAACCCTACTCCAATCATTCCAATCGAATTAGTAAAATTGCTTTTACCGCTATGGTAATAAGAGCTAATCGGGCGTACATGACGTCAATTGTTGCGATCGGTACATTACGTATGGTACATGTGCGGGCACTAACAGCATGGGAGGGAGGCGCCGCTGTGGACGCACCTGCGACAACTGGCCGCCGCCTGGGGGACCCAAGCACCAGGTAACCACTATGGCTTCACAAATAAGATTCACATTGGACAGTCACGGTAGAGGCTCATACACCCTTTTGGTTTTGGTCTTAGAAGCGTATACGAGAGGCACAGCGAACTAACATTAAAACGAACACTAATAGTTGATTTTATTACAGAATTTGAAACACCATCTTTTTATTAATTCATTAGAAACTACAACATAATGTCGATTCTATGTTCCCTGTGCACGCTGTGTATATTTTTCTAAACAATTATAAGGAACACCATTGCAGACAACCCATTAAAAATTAATGACAAGATTACCCTACCTTACCTCATGTCACATTTCAATCAACCAATAAACATCATTCTGCGATCGTCTGTCTTTTATTCAATACACTGCAATGAATCATATTTAATTGTCATTGCTCTCAGATTGCGCTTGAAGCTAATGCGATACATGATTAATAATGGGTATAGTTTATTGCCGTTTTTTTCGAGCAAATAATTTTAATTCAATTACATTATTTAATTAACTAGTCAATTATTCATTAAAAAAATTAATATAACAATAAGTTATTTTAATTGATTGATCATAATATGGTTTGTGAGTGATTTTATAGGTACAGTGTGTTGTGTGTTGTGTGTTGTGTGTTGTGTGTTGTGTGTTGCTCACCATTTTAATTTTCCTTCCATATGTTATGTATGTATTATTATGTTTCTGTTTTGATTTCAAGTTTTGTACGTTGCATTTTTGTATATCATTTATTGATATAGTATTTAAAATGTGCATTAACAAACCAGATGTAGGTACATAATTATTAGATGCCATTATCGAACTAACAGAGCACAGATGAAATTCACTGATTGAAACTGAATTTGTAATAACGTATTTATTTATAGTACTGTTTAAATGATTTTTGAGTAGAATGTGTTAATTATATAATATATTGCTATTCATATTATTAAGTGGAATACAACCCGTATTGGCAAATTGTATGGGTATTCACGCTAGGTATGTATACAATAACTTATGTTAACGCAAGTTTTGTTACAGTTTTTATATAAAGGACACATGGCTAATGTTGAATGGAGTTTTCGGTCAAGTTTCAAGTTGATTTAATAGATGAAAAATTGTTCTATTTTCAAAAAAAATTTCAACAACCATACAAATGGTTATGTGGCTAATATCGTTTCTCGTGTGTTTGAAATAAAGTAGGCGTGTATATAGGCAAGATGTGTGGTGTGTTGTAGGGGAAGTCGTCGCGGTCGAGCCCGCTGCTGGAGCCGCGCGCGCGCCCCGCCAAGATACACTTCGCGAAGACCGAGACCACGCGCAACATGCAGCTGTCGCCTGTCCAGGTAATGTAGAAATATTTATGATGCCTCACACACTCACACATATAATATAGTCTATCACTGTCATGGGTGCTATGGACGATGGATAGCCCCACACTAGGATTCCCTGTCATGAGTTCCATAGACACACACACGCAAAGAAAATTACACCCAGACTGAGACCAGAAATCTAAAATTTGAAATCTAAAATGAAACTAAAAAATATTTAGAAACACACGCTAAATTGTACCAGACTATTTACAAGTATATTATAATATATTTTTATATTGTTTATATGTATATGAAACTTGAGTCAACTTTTACTGCTGATAAAAGTATCATTAATGTTTTTCTTATAGGAAAGAATAATAATAATAAGATAGACAACGTTTCGTTTCAGAACTGAAAACGCCGCAGCGTTGTTCAGCGGCGGGCCGCGCGACGCTGGCGCCGCTCGCCGGCATGGTCGCCGAGCGCAAGAAGCGCTTCGAGCTCTAGCAAACTCGACCTTAACGCCACACAATAAGAGCGTTATTTATTAACGGACCTAATTATTACATTACTATCATTAAAAATACGCTCTTTGAAAGAAAAGGTCGTGTTTGCATTCTAAGGATCGTCATACCCACCACGCTAGCACCTGGCCACTTTGCTTGACAACGTATACCCATAAATATGTTATTAAAGTAATATATAACCTTATAGTACCACAGATATAATAATGATGTTTATTAACTATTAATAAAAATATATTTTAAAATATTTATGGACCTATCGATCAAATATAATCTTTATACGTAGATATTCGAGGATGTGAAATGAGCGGAGTTACTATTCGACAGAAAAGTAAATACTCATTTCACAACTGCATGATAGATCGCGCGTAAAATGATAATATTGTATTGTTAACTAATACTGACAATGAGTTTAGATTGCTTCATTATCGCGTAGTTAAGTTAATACTAAGACCAAAAATGAATTTCCTCTTCGAGAAGTGGCCAGAAAGTATAACTCCCACCCACCACGAAATGTATATAACTTTGTTTTGCATTGTTTTTTTTTTACTTATTTTTAATTAACTGTAGAGTGTATATTGCTTTGTAACTGCACTGTTTTTCCTCCTTCCGACTCTGTAATTTTTGAATTTCGCTATACCTATCTGGGTTGACTATTATACATAATTATACACAATTATACATGTGTTGTATATTGAGATTTTTTAAGTCTGCTGTATTCCTTTCTACTATATAACACCATAGCAACCCAGCGTGGCCTTTATTCAAGCCCTCCTTCATCGACTTACCTCCTAAGTTAGCTGTAGATGAATCGGTTAGTGACGTTGACTTGTAAAAATTGTAACATTGTGTAAATACTAACTGCCCTTGTCTTTTGTAACCATCGTTTTCTAGTGCACAGTCTGCCTGTCCATTACCTTATAAGGAGTTCGTTACCAAATATTTCTTATTTATGAGTTTTATGACATTCAATCGAGGCACAGCTTTATACTTTCGGTGAGGATCTGTTGACAATTCTTGCTCCATTATTGTGCAACTGTAGCGAGTTGATTGGGACAGTGCATCGCTGTGTCTCTTTAGTTTTAAGTCTCTTGTTTATTATTTTTGTAGATTTATACATTATTATTATAGACTTACATTCATATATGGATTTGGGAGATACTATGTATAGTGTTGAGGTCATCTATAGCAAGCACGAGTGTGCTAAGAAACGTCTGTAATTCACAACTAAACTATTAAGATCATTGCAGATCTCTTTAAAACATTGACATCACAATTTTAGTTATTACTGATGGGAATACGGACGTTTCGTAACACGTTTGTCGATAGAGGCATGTTATGGTATAGTTTAAAACATTTAACGCGTTATGACGTCAGTGTGGCGGCGTCGCTTTTCTCAACAAATAATCTTTTAATCACTGTGTGTTATTTTGTTACCATGTTTTCCGAACTGGGCATTGCACCCTGTCTTCCACGCCAATCACTTTGTTGTGTATAGTGTCACTGAACGAATGTATGCCTTATGCCCTGCACGATGTAGGATAGCTGCGGTGTTGTGCGTTGCTCAATAATGTCTAGTTTTGCATTATAATGTAATAATGAGATACCAAAACGGATTCATAGTTACGTTTCTGTCGACTCGACGTGGTGTACGCGGCATATTATATTTATGGTCTAACAGCATAGTACTTCAAAGTTATGATAAATTGAAACGGAATAAAGAACTTTGGTTTGTTGATTCAGTACAGTACAGTACAGTACACTGTTGCTGCAATATCATTTGACCCAGTAATTACTTTAATTTGTATCAAGCTTTATGCTGTGCTGTATTTGATAATACATATTATAATGTCAATTTATCATAATCTTTGCATTTTGCCGACAGACGAAATAACGTTAAATTATCTCCCTTTTTATGTCTTAGTTGACTTGTAAAGTGTTGGTTTATATAACAAAGATTTTTAAAATAAACTACTTAATACAACAGTATTGTTTTATTTCCACGCCTCTTGTATTGCCTTCAACCCTTTTTATGTCCCACTGCTGGGCACGGGTCTCTCCCCTCATACGAGGAAGGCCACGCTGCTCCAATGCGGATTGGTGGCCTCTTGTATACCATGTAATTAATCACAGTGTAATTTATGTAATGATAAATTGTATTGCATTTTTCTAGAATCATTAGAAATTATTTTACATTTGATTCCATAATTATTCATATTTTCATGTAGCAACAAATAAAAAATATTATGTTAAAAACAAAACGAATAGTCACTATTCAATAAATAAAATAAGTCCTTATCGCTAGGTTCACTAAATACATATCATACAAACGACTAACTAGCTAACTTAAGTATCACTTTAACAGCATTTTTCCAGAACAAATTAATATTACATTATTTAAAGAAGTAACATGCCAAGCGGCATGCCATAGCTTACCATGGCAACGCACGGTATTCTTTTGATAAATAGATTCAAAAACCTTACAAAAATCCTTTGCTATGCCGTGCCGTTAGTCATCGGTGGCCCTCAGAGTTGTATGAGCAGCTTGTCGACGGGGACGGTGGCGGAGTCCCGCTTGAGCAGGTGCGCGCGCCACAGAGCGCGGTGCGCGAGGATGGCGCGCCCGTACTGCGTGTGGATCTCGCGGAACGACACCTTCTTGCGAGGCAGCTCCGGCCGAACGTTCTCCTTGTCTGTAAAAAAATAACACAAAACGTTACAAAATATCATACATTCCAGTCAATTTTATTTATATTGAAATACATAATACATTATACATTTACAACATAATAAGTCTTAATGTAACATGGTGTGAAATTTAACTCTTTTATGAATGCGTAACAATGGTTTGAACTTGTAGTTTTTATCATCACTTAATATGCAATTGCTACATGTTTTGTTAAGAAATAGCTGTTATGTTCAGATGGCTTCTAGAACAATATGAAATCATCTGATGGATCTGCATACAACTCATAATAATGTCAAACAAATTATTACTGTTCAGTGAGTGAATGAATAAAAGATCCATTTCAATAAAATAAACTTCTTTTATTTCATTCACACCAGGTATAAAACCTGTAGTGAGATAATAAAAGCCTGGCATTATAGCTATGCTATTGTTGACTTGTTACAGATGGTTAAGAAATACTAACTATGCCTGCTCCCTTGTACAGTTTTGCTCTCACTCTCTGTGACTCGGTTGAAGGGGTTGTACCGCTGGCCTCTCGGTGGCACCTTAGGCTCATCCTCTGGAGGAGTCACTGTTACCATTGCAGCTGCTTCTGCTGCATCCTCAGCTGGAAACAATTTGATGAAGATTGAAAAATGTGTGATACAATGACACCATTACAACAATACAATAGAATAAATATTTATTTTATCTACTTAAGCAACCGCAGACAGAAAGATTTACATTTATACAGACATTGCATGGAAATGTTAAATTATGGATGAAATTGACAATAAAGGTGCCTCATATTGTTTTGTATATGATGTAGCACTTCATATTCTGTAATGTTAAGAGGCTAGATTCCAAAACACAGGGAATCCAGTATGGGATCTAAAATTAATTTATGTGTACTAAAATTGTATTCAATTTTTACTGTAAATTAAAAATCTTGAATAGTATAATGCGTACATAATAAGCAACACATAATGTTGGAACAAAATATAAGAAAACCAATATGCTAATGTAACGTACAAAAAATTAATTGGAGAATCAAACAGTTAACATGTTAGGGCTTATTGACGACCTTTTAGTACCTTGGGCCTCATCCAATTGCCGTTGAAGTTCAGCCACCATGAGTTTCATGTAGTCATAGCTAGCGCAGGCTAACGCCTTCATCCAGGCCTCCATTGAGGCCTGCGAGTTGGTGCATAGGAAATATGTGCGGCCACCTTCACAATGAAATACGATCTTGAAGCTGTAAGACTCTTCTTCTGTTAGCTCTGAAAGAGGAATTCATTCTACAGTACCATTGTGCCCCTATTCATAGGTAGTTGACTATCTATAATAATTTAGATACTTCTAATTACTTACGGAACCCAAAATTGTGCATTACTGAGAGTCAAAAAAGGTATCATTATAATCAAATACAAATTGTCCACAAACCCTCATCACTTTAGTGTGAAAACTTGAAACAACTGACTACTAAAGACAACCCTAAGAGAAAATTAAATTAAAACAGTTCAATTACTAAGTAGCAGTATTACAATAAATTTAAAACTTAAATGGACACTCACCAATAGTGCATCCTTCTAGTATAATCACACCTACAGGCTCCTTATCGCCTGCTTTATCGAAATAGAACAAAAGATTTCCCTTCAACGTGAACCATCGCCTCTGGTAGCTTTTACCAACCTCCCCCCGCATATCTAGCCACCCTTCGCGGTCTACAGGGGTAGCAGACGATGCAAATGCACACAAGTTCTTTTCATTGATCTTCATTTTTACTATTAATAGTAACAGTTTGTAACAGGAAAAGTATG
>DWQL01001747.1:0-10865 GCA_018231265.1 Noctuana haematospila
CGGAGTAACGTCGCATCGCCTCGTCCGCTTTTTAAAAAAATATAAAATCGATTGTGATCTCTTGAAATAATGACAATTTAGAAATAAGTGACACAAAACTTATGGTTTATATTCTAGAATGTATTTGTTATAGTCAACCAGTTAAAGTAGCCGTTTAATTAAATTTATAAATCACACCAACCCAATTATTGCTATGACATTCAAGTATAAAAAAATAAACAAATCATACTTTGATTTTGCTTCGATGTGTTGTTGTTATTTTCATAACGCAACGCTGAAAGTATAAAAAAAATCCGGGCAAGTTAGAGGGCGCCGCCTTTTCTACCCATTGTTAAACACGGCAAAATACCAGGATTAAAGGAGAATAGAAGATTACAGAAGATATTACTAGACAATGCGTGGGGTAAAATCCTGTAAGTTTGTAAAGCCACGCCACATTGAGATGTTGTGGCTCGGTGTTTATTTTTCATTTTTTTCTTCGTAATGGCGTCTGGGCCGTTTTTCCGTTTTGCCAATGACAATTTATTTAATTAGCACGGGTTAACCAATTACACAATGACAAGCGGGGCTGTGTTTATTTACCTACTCTATTTTAAATTTAATATTTTTATATTCATTTACTTGATGTACCTAATACTTGCACTTAGAATAACGATAATGCTATATGGTTATGCTATCACAGATTCATAATTTATTTTGTCCAGGTAGAAGGATTCCCCGATATGTATGCTTTTCATGCACACAAGCACACCCTGCAGAGACGTACACCTGTCGAGCACACATCAACGCTCCTGAAAGACCGAAGGGTGAGTTTGTATTCTACTCGTTGTACTGTATGTAATGTACTGTGTAATCCTGTAAGTATTTTCTGAAGAGACAACATCTTCCATTGCTAAAGTATCCTAGTACACAGGAAACAGGAATGCATGTGGCGCTGCATTAGTTTCATGAACGACTTCATAGTCGGCCTTATTTCACATTATTTATTTTATTAGTCAATCATAATTGTTTCGAGGTAAAGGCGGTTGGTTATTTAACTTATTTACTATAATAATTTTGTTTTTAAGATACTTTGGGCTCAACAACAGTATACGAAGTCACGTGTCAAAAGGTATCCTACTCCGGATCCCGATGCAGAACTTCATAGAGTGAAGAGGCAAAACATAACATTTACTAAAAGGATTAAACGTAGCGGAGACCATAAACATGCATTTTTCAATGACGAGCTGTGGAGTTACGAATGGTATTTGGTAAGTTTATTATTAAACTACTTACTTTATTAGTTTATTATTAAACCTACTTACTTTGTTTAGGAACAGAATTACAATACATAATAATTATGTTATTTAATAAATATTTTGTTACAGCAAGATACTCGGACTGGCGAATTTTTACCGCGTCTTGATTTAAACGTGTTGCCGGTGTATGCGATGGGTTATACTGGCCGCGGTGTTCGCGTATCAGTCCTTGATGACGGCATCGAACACAATCATACGGATCTTCGTTCAAACTACGCAAGTGTCATAATCTCCTAGTACTTTCGTGATTCATGTTAAAATCTTCCGAGGTAAAAAGACGTATCTGGTGGAGCCGAGCCGTGCCGATGCCGACGAATGAGTCCGACACGAAACAGTCATTGCTATCACGCAAACAAGTTCTTCATGTAACGCGCGTGAAACAAAAACGAATAGTTATTTTATATAAATTTATTACTACCATAACAAAGTATACAATAGAATTTAAAGTTATTACTACCATAGCAACATAGCAATAAATGCTTTAAGATAAGAAAAATACAATACAAACTCTAGAAACTATTCCCAATACCAAATTCACTGCGACCGGCTTGATGGGAGGCGGTTTTACTGCGGTACTGACATCATACCCCTTTTGCTATGTTCTCCTAGTAATTGGCGCACAGTTGATCCGTGAGTTGAAGGCAACATTGAACCATGCGCCAGTGTTGGGAGTTAGTTTTGTTTTTGTCAGTGGAAACAAAATTTTGGTTTTGTAAATGGAAACAAAAAGTACAATAGATGATTTAAAATCTAAACGGGTATCTTTCAGTAACATTGTTTTAAAAAATAGGGCTTGATTAAAAATAAAATGCAATTAATATCAAATCAGAGTGAAACGTAAATTTTCAAGTTCATTGCTTATTATTTCAGGATCCAGAAATAAGTTGGGACTGCAATGATCGCGATTCAGATCCATTTCCAAGGCATGGAAAAAAATTTAAAAATTCCCATGGAACTCGATGCGCTGGAGAAGTATGAAATTGAACTTTATTTTACTTATTTAAACTTACATTTTTGAATTCGTTCAATGCAGGAATGGATTAATCGTGTATTTTATTTTAATAAACGAGTACTAACTACTTAACTACGCTTTTAGATAGCGATGACCGCTAACAACCAGAAGTGTGGCGTGGGAGTGGCCTGGGGGGCGAGAGTAGGCGGCGTTCGAATGCTCGACGGACGAATAACAGACCGCGTAGAAGGAGAAGCACTAGGTATTATTATCTCATCTGTCCTGCTCTAGCTACTTTTGTTTTATGCGTACCTGGTACATATGATCGCCATGTTGAGCTTCAAAATCAGCTATGTCCAAAGAACGGGTACGGAACGAGTACACTGTAAACAGTTACAATTAGAACAAGCGCAACACTGCGGTTAGAAAACTGTTCTTTAAATTTGTTTTCGGCTTACACACACTTATCTTATAACACAGGCGACACAGAGTTTATATTTACTCGTAGTTAAAATCCTACTATCCAAACATTCCAAACCAACATTAATTTAGCGATTGAAAAATAAGTGGATAAACATTTAGCAATTTTTAATCATCTTTTCGAATGGGCTAATTTAATAGGGAGTTTCTGTAGATCTATTTATTTCTCGACAATGGCTTTCAATTGATTGAAATACAAATTAATAATACAATAAGAATACTTATAATCGACTAATTTCTTGAATATTTTGTACTTCTACATCACAAAATCAGTTTGTCAATAATAAATAATTATGCTTCTTTTCCTGATATGCCTAAAATTCTTGGCCTGACTGGCCTGAATCAATGCATAATAAACAATAAACAGAATCTTACCTATGTATTGTGTTTCCTACATGATACTGATTTCTTTCGCAATTTACGCAATACATAGGCTACGCATGGGATAAAGTAGATATCTACAGTGCATCCTGGGGTCCCGGTGATGACGGGAAAACTGTGGAGGGACCGGGACGCTTGGCTATGGAAGCAATAAAAAGAGGAATAAGTCGGGTAAGCAAGAATCATCCTTATTTACTTTCTGTTACAATAGGAGCCAAGACAATGTTAACATCTTAACCTCATGGGACCCTAGTGAATACGGGAAAGTTGTGGAGGAAGCGGGACTCGTTCATTGAACCAAGCCAAAATGCCAAAAAAAAAACAAATTGAAGCCGAACAAACCGCCGCCGCGACGACGAATGTTTCCGATAATTAATGGATACTATTTGATAAATAATGGATAGAATTTTTTATTGGTTGACGAACTATGTAATTATATAAATGTTTCATGTACGAATTTTAATTTGATCGTAATAAACAAATATCTCACACTGTATGTTGTAGGGTCGGGATGGCAAAGGTACAATTTACGTGTGGGCAAATGGTAACGGCGGGAAGAACTACGATAACTGTAATTGCGATGGGTAAGGGAAAAAATAATAAAAAACTAATAAGTTAGATTAATTCGAAATTATAAATTATTATTTAAAAGCTTTTATGTTTATTGGATCGACTTCTCAATACCTCTCTAATGTTTACTGATTTCTTTGTAGTTACTCATCAAGTATTTACACAATATCAATTGGCAGCGCTTCCCAGCAAGGGCTGTTTCCTTGGTATGGTGAAATTTGCTCATCCACTTTGGCAACCGCATACTCTTCTGGTGCATATAAAGACCAAAAAATAGTAAGTTAGATTTTAATTTATTTGAATACTCTGTCTCTCTTTGTACAAGTATTAAACACACAAATTCAACTTCCTCATAAATAAATTGAAAGG
Organism: Noctuana haematospila; assembly: GCA_018231265.1. Taxonomy (NCBI): domain Eukaryota; kingdom Metazoa; phylum Arthropoda; class Insecta; order Lepidoptera; family Hesperiidae; genus Noctuana; species Noctuana haematospila. The sequence goes on from DWQL01001747.1 coordinate 4,051, forward strand.
TAAGACAAGAAGAGGTAGCTTATTTATTATTACCGTGAACTATTTGTTTCTCTGTCTGTTTCAAATATTAAACAAGGACCAAATATGTAAAAAGTGTAAGTGTGTGTGTGAATGACGTTTCCACTTCTTTTTGTTACACAATTGGTCTGATTGGTGTTTATTCAACGTTAGAGGAAGATGTAAATATTGTTTTCTCTTTTCAGGCCACTACAGATGTAGGCGACTCGTGTACAGTTGGACACACAGGTACATCAGCAGCTGCGCCATTGGCGGCAGGAATAATTGCACTCGCTCTACATGCAAAGTACGTTATCAATGAAAGAACTCCTATAATTTCTGTAAGCTTAGTACATAAAACGGTGCGGTCTGTTTGTCTCAATACTCTTAATTTATTTTGGTTTGGTTGACCGGGGCCGGAATCTAAAATACATTATTTGTTTCAGTCCTGATTTAACTTGGCGTGATGTACAGCATCTTATTGTATGGACTTCTGAATATTTTCCTTTATCTGAAAATACTGGCTGGCAAATAAATGGGTTAGTTTTTTTTTAATAACGCTGATTTCTGCAGATTATTGTCGTTGTTAATTGCATCACTGGTCTATTTCGCAGATTTGTTTTAAAAATAATTTTGTTTTCAGAATAGGACTTCACTTTGATATTAGATTTGGATTTGGCCTACTAAATGCTGGTTCCATGATATCAGTAGCGCTCAACTGGACAAAAGTGCCGGAGAAAATAGTATGTCACTCAAAATTTGGACCGTAAGTGGGTATAATTTAATTATATATACCTATTGCAACTATAGTACGGTAGCAAACAGCGCGAGGTTATGTTAATCCAAACAGATAAATAATAAAAATCGGAAATAAATTTAATATGAAAGGATTTGCTAATTGCTTTCTATGTTTCTATTGTTTTTGATTTTTTTTTCAACAAACAACATCACCCCATCATCGCCGTGCCTCCAGCGCGTACCTGCTAACTTATGTTTACCTAGTAATTTGTTCGTTTACTTTCTACGTTCGACAAGGATTCGTTTTGGGTTTGATTTAGTAATTTCCTACTTATACTGAACATCATAAAGATTATATTTCTTTGTTAATTTTGCTCTCGTTTGTACACAAAGTTAGTCAACCCGTAGTCTGGGATTCATCGAGCGGCTGGTTATTAGAATCACTCGTTGCTTTTCATGCATCCCTGGTACATGGTACGTTATATTTCGATCGTCGGATTCCGCAACCGTACTCTGGAGACACGATTCGAGTAATCTTCGCTTGTTAGTTACGTCCTACTCTGGCGACCATTCTTCTTTAACCAACAACAGACAACATAATGTGTAGAGCACTTTTTGGCATGCACCTTGCACCTCCAAGCTTAGATACTTAAGAGACTGAATTGATGTAATATGAATGCTCTATCCATCAAAGTGTTAATATTTATGGTATTATGGTGACGTTTTGATCGTTTACTTGATGTCGTAGGTTTGGGAAAATTATTACGTTTTAAATTGAAGTTTTCTACAAAAGGTAATGTTGTTTGTAATTTAGTATAATATTAATTATTGCGTTTACTTAGATTTTTATAACTAGCCATTGCGGTGGAAGCCAATTTTAATTTTAACTTAACTATACTTTTAGGGCAAGGAAAGAGGGTGTTATATCTTCTGAAAAGCCGCTTGCTTTTAGATTTGAAATAACAAACTGCGAAGTTAATTACATCGAGCATGTAGAAATAATCACTAACGTTGAGTACAGCCGACGTGGTGCTTTGGAGATCTACCTCACTTCGCCACAGGGTAACCTGCCTTCTTATAATTTATGATAACCTAGTGTATTCGAAGCACGATCGTGCGCTTCGTTCAAGTTAATAAAATAAAAAATTTGCATCATCGACACAACGCTTCCCAAGTAGAAAATAATTAAATTAACATACTAATTATTGAACTACGAGTAGACCAAGAAGGTCAGGCAATTGTTTCTAAAAAAATCACATAGAAATTCTAACATATTTATATTTTTTGTAGAATCGATTAATTAATTAATGATAATGAAGTAATTATTATTGCTTGCAGGTACAACAGTAGCACTTATGAGTGCGAGGCCCAAGGATAGTTCGAAAGACGGGTTTGTAAACTGGCCACTGACCTCCGTGGCGATGTGGGGCGAAAAGGCTAATGGCCACTGGCAGATTACCTTCAAGGATACAGTATGTATAATGTTTACTTGTTTACCATGAAACATGAAACTTTTGTAGGAAAATCAGATTAGTTCTAATAAAAATCGTCAAGTGAATTTATCAATTACAGTAATTAATTTACACTACCAACTGTAAACTTTTGATAGAGCATTTGATTCGTAATTATTATCAGAATACCCATTTATGCCGATTCTTTAGTTGCGTGTTTGATCGAAAATTTTGTGATTCTTGCCTTTTCTTGTTTTTTTGTTGCAGACGGGTGAACAGAATACTGGCTATGTCAGACCTTTTACTGTAATCGTGCACGGAACCCATGAGATGCCAGCGCATATGAAGCAAGGTCCAAGAAAGTACAACAACGACTTAAACATTGATCAGAAATTGGACAGTTTTCTTGATACATACTTGTATGATATTGCACTCAGTATACCAGGAGAGCATAGTTCAGATGATAACGATGAAAAAGCGATACTTGATCAAATAGGCGAGGAATTACTAAGAGAACACCACAGCAAAGAGTACATGTTTAAAGGGATATCTTAATTTTTGTGGTCGATAAAATGGATCAAAATTATTGATCAGTGTTGTTTTACTTCAAATATAATATCTTAATATCTAGTCATTATAATTATATTCGAACATACAATAAAAACATTGTCTTGTTTTGTTACTGTAATTTTATTTCTGCCTGATATATATTCCTGATACACCTCTACCTATTGAGAGCACAGCTCTCAGAATCAAAGCCAGTAAAAGCATATTTAATGTACTATTTTATAACTTAATTTGCTTTAAGGTTTCAAAGATCCAATAGACATGAACCATACGACGCATGGAGACGCATGAACTCTGGAGGAAGGAATTATTAACATTTACAGAGTACTTTAATTTAATAAAAGCACTTACTCGTAACTCGTAACTAACGTATAGCATTTAGCATCAACAGATGAATGATGTAAAGGAGTTTTTTAAATCTCGTTTTATACAGATTATTCGAATTCTTTTTGACATCTCTTCTGAAATAAATTAAAATTCTGTGTATGTGATTGCCATTCTACCTAATTGTAACAGAATTTAAGAAATTAAGAAAGAACTACTCTTTGGTGTCATCACATTCTTAACGTGACGTAGATATGTGATAATGTAAACAATACACTCTTCGTATTTATGTTTTCCTGGTGGCCGATACAGTTATGTTGTGTAGTCACAGCTGATAGATGTTAAGCCATTCGATATAGTTTACATACTCTTTACGATACGTGCATACAACTAACTACTTGATATAAATAAGCCTAATCGTGGAAAACTTCTGGTGCCGTATCTTTATTACCAAAGATGCTATCAACTTACTTGTATTAGGTACCTACGTCGTATTTACAAATTTTTGAATAATTTCTCATTAGCTTTTCTTATTTTTATAATAAAAAACTTCCTTTTGATTTCTGCTGCCTGCATACTCACAAGTTTTCTGCATCTATTAATTTGGCAACGAAATAAAATGCATGATATAAGAATAAGTCATTTTAATGTCACTTCACTATAAATGCTAAGATTGTACAGATAAAATATTTCCGTAAACCTATAAAACTTTTTTGGAGCGTATTTTTTGTACAATTATTCGAGTTTATTTAAAATACAATAGTGATTATTATTATTGTCCTTTGAACTATAAACTATATCTATATATCTTAATAATAAATGTATAATATTAATACCTAATTACTTAATAATTTAAAAATATTAGTAAAAGATTCGTGCTCCATTGCATTGCATGAATATTGAAAAACACCAGTAATTAAGGCTAACTAAATTGTACTGTAAATTGCACCAGTAATTAACTAAATAAATTGTACTAGTACCTACTATAAAATATATTTCGATTAAACTAAAACAATAAGTAACCTTCTACATAATACTTTGTACAAACAAAATAATATGAAAAAAAAAATAGTTAATACAATAAACGAGATACGATTATTTACTACTAGCTGTGTCCCGCGGTTTCATCCGCGTTAAAAAAATTTCCCAACATTTCCTTTCACTGCTCTGCTCCTATTGATTGTAGCGTGATGAAAAGTATACTATAACCAGGCCAGGAGTATGAAAAATAATTGTACCAAGTTTCGTTAAAATCCGTTTAGTAGTTTTTGTTTCTATAACGGTTATACAGACAGACAGACAGACAGACAGACAGACAAAAATGTTACTGATTGCATTTTTGACATCAGTATCGATGCCTAATCACCCCCTGATAGTTATTTTGGAAATTATATTTCATGTACAGAATTGACCTCTCTACAGATTTATTGTAAGTATAGATATTCTATTTATTTTGTCTTTGTATTTATTTTGACGAAACAAATCGATAATATGTTGTTTCTGTGTAGGTAAGTTAGAATGTTTGTAGAGCTCAGTACAAAAAGGACTTAATCAAAATTAAGTTTGCAGTCAATCACTTAACAGAATGTTATAAATTTATCACACAAAAACATGGTTCTTATGCCACTATGGCGTTAGTTAAGAAATATCTAATCATAACATAGTTTATTTCGCAAGCAAGCCGTATGCGGGCATGCGCTCAGTTCAAAGTTTTCTATGTAACCTACAGCCAGCAAATGTGATGAATATCTCATTTACGCTTTATTTAGTACTCATTAGCATGAATTCATTCAATCGTCTGTATTTGTACAAATAGTTCAAGGGATAGATTAACTCCTTGTTACTCAAATAATGTCACACCTTGGTTGGTTGATCGAGTAATAACTAGTGATTCACTTGTGTTGTACTAGATGGCGCTGTTTTAGTTTCTTAATGTAATACTATAGACGTACAACACCTTATGTGCACAGTTTTTCAACCGACTTTAAAAAAGGAGGTTCTCAATTCGACTGTATTTTTATATGTTACAGCATTACTTTCGACTTGGTGAACGGATTCTGATGATTTTTTTTAAACTTGAAAACTGATGCTTCTCGTATGGTACCATTTAATTTGGACCAATTCTGACAATGGCATCCATGGGAAAACTTTATAAGCCTTAAATTTGCATTAAAAATGTGCGCAACAATTTGAAGTCAGTTGTTTTTGAAACGCGATTTATAAGTATATACAAATCAATTTGTTTATCAATGCGAATATTTTGTTTCTGTAGATATGTATGTTTGTTTACTAACATCAATACGAAGCACTTATATAACAGTTTACGCAACAGCACGCATGAATGATCAAAGAACGGAACCAGGTGATCATGCGCACGCAACAAGCTTATTTCAGTTTAATTTCTTTATGGTTTGAATGAAGTTACAAAAAAATTAATGAACGAATATTCGGGAATTAGTGATTTTATCAATTTCAATTTCGGGACGCTGTTTTCTGAATTTATTTATAAAGATTATTTGTAAATTAAATGGTTCAACTTTGTTCAGCCGAGCTTCATGGCACGCTTTTACTATACTATTTATTATAAGATATACTGAGTAAAATTTTATAAAATTTAGCATATTTAAAATTAGGTAGGATGGTAAGGGCAACTAAAAACAAATCAGAAACTTTATCACTAACCGGTGATACTGGCTCTGAATTTCTTTTTCTCGTGCTAATGAACCTCTAGCTAATGAATAAAAAAATAATTAAAATTTACCTCAAAGTAAAGAAGAAAACGAATTGAGAAACTCCTTTTTTAATCGGTTAACAAATCCGCCAATTAAAGAATTTCATAAAGAATAAGATGTAGTATTTATTAACGATAGTTAAGATATTTCAAATACACCGATATAAGCATAAACAAATAGATTATGCAATGTGTTAAGACTCCATACTTGAAAATGCGAATCACATATGCATCGCAAACGTATCGTATGGTGGTCCTCTCCATGTTTGATTTGAGTTAATGGCCACCCATTATACGTAGGACTTTATTATTATGTTAATTAATTGTTTACAAAGTCTGGAGTGCATACTTATGAGAAATGTATTTATATCGTAGCGGTTGTCATATTTTTGTATTAAAAAAGTTTATCGATTAATATCACATTAAAAAAACTAGTGTGGGGCTGTGAGTATGAAGGTATTTTTTTGGCTTATACCCATACGACTGGCTCAATAAAATATTTTTCTATTTTTTGTATGTCAAATTCTGTTTTCCGCCCAGTAAGCGTCGAATAAAAGTTTTTCGAAAGAAATTTTTTTTTTTTAATAAAAAGATTCATGTTCAGTTCGTTTTTTCTACTCTGTTATTATTCTAATATGGTTTTAAGCTTAATTAAATTTTACGCTTGCATGTTACAAAAAATTTTCGTATAATATATATTTAAATACCGTGCAAAGATGTGGTCGGGAGAGAAATTAGAAATTTAATGACTAATTACCCAGCTTAAACGCAGATACTTTCGCAAAGTCTTTTAACAAATGCTAAAACTTAATAATTATTTTGTTAATAATGGCTATTTCTTCTTTTCTATCCACTTTCAAACCAGAATATTTTTTTCTTACTAAAAGTACGAACGGCTGAACTTTCGTGCTTGTTCCGGGTTCCGGGATTGCGTTCCATACACTGTGCCACTCAGGGATACCGCCGGGATGATGTTATGTTTACTTCTTATTAATAATAGAATATAT
>DWQL01001748.1:0-10865 GCA_018231265.1 Noctuana haematospila
GATGCGGTGCTTTATAGGTCACACAAGAAAAGTTCGTTAGTCTCTGAACTGGCATTATTTTCGCTTACAAAGCGGTATAACCGGCGTATCGACACGCCAAAAGGATCGGTCATTCTGGCGGTGTACCAAAGAACGCGATCTCAGGCCTAACAAATGTGCATTACGAGACCCAAGTTGGCATTTTGTTCGGCAACATTGCGACGAGACACGCGGCTCTGATGCCGATGCCCGTTCTACATTGCAGACGACACCTACATAACTACACTTCACGCCTCGGTTATGTTAACCGATAAGATCAAAGCATGCACTATTATTACAATAACTTTTAATTGTCCAAATTTAGTTTACTTACACAGAGTATAACAGATTTTTTAAATCTCAAATGAGTAACAAGCGATCATGTAGGTAATCTTATGTTAACTGGTCGACCCATGGACTGTTACGTCCAAACTCAAATAAGATAGAAATCCTATTCTATCGAAGGTCCGTGGATGCGTTGCTACTAATCATGAGGACTATATCTAATGGACGACCATTAGATAGACCATTAGATGGACGACGATTAGACTTGAGACGACTCAAGTAAAGTATATCCGGAATCAAACCTCCCCGACAAAAACACGAGAACAGATTTGCTTCAGGGTGGATTAACGAGGGCAGCGCTGCTGGTGGTACATCACCAAGCGAAATGTACATGTTCTACTCTACAGCTAAAGTTTAGTTATTATAACTTGCCATTACCATTCTGTCCGTAACACTAAAAGCCTGTGGTTTTATTCATTCTTTAATGAAGCCCAAAAATGGAATCCACAAACTCGTATCATGAAAAACTTAATTTCAAATTCAACACCTACGGTGATAAATAATATATAAAGTTTCACTTTATATTCACAAATATATTTTGGCATTCCGTCAAAATAATAATCTTAAAAGTGAATTAGAAATGTCCTTTGAATAATAGCAACATCTCGAGCACGTATACGCCTTATTTCAATCGGCGTGCTCATCTAGTCGGCATTGCGAAATTTGCGTCAGCAAGCGCCAAGCATTCCCGCCCGCCCAGCCGGGACGGGACGATCGCAAAGGATGACGCCCCAAGATGACACCCTACAGACAGAAATAAATCTGCAAGCTAAACAAACCAGTATTTCCGGCAGACATGCAACCGCTGACACACTTAAAATACTCCATTATAAGTTGCGTGTTCATTATGCACATATTCGGCTGCCCATCTTTTAGCACTACATTATGTATGTATACATTTTATACCAATTAGTTGATCGCAATAAGGTAAATTCATTCAAAAGGTAATTAACTTAACAGTATCGGCGTTGGTATAATTAATTAACCGATGTGCGTCCTTTTAATTACGATGGTTATAGGGGATTCATAACTCAGCGAGTGGCGTGCCCGCTGTCGTCGTCGGTAATAGATTGGCAACCATTCGGTGTGTCTATTTCTATGCAAATTATCCTCTTGCATGAATTATAGCCGCAGCAGTGTGGCGCATGGCGTGACGACCCATCTACGAGTTTGCCAAAATGAGGATTATTAAGAACAATTCAACAAAGGGCCTTCAGAAATTTTATGTGCATTCCTGGAGTTTCGTGACTAATCTAGATAATACACATAATTGTGTACGATTTTAATAACTACTAGAATATTGTGGCCGTTGAAATGATGAAACTGAAAAAGTGATGAATATTGTAGTGGTATTAGGTAAATAAACCATCACCTTAATTAAAGAGTGAAGAAAGGAGCGAGTCAACATAATATATAAACAATTCGTAAATTTAGACTGAAGTAAGAACTCTAACATACTTTCTGGAGGAATTCTCTCCTCCATCCGACTCTAGAAACAAAGATCAATGTATTCGACTATTTCCGAACATTCAAATATATCAACTGCATATTTATTAGGTATATGAAAAAGACACACAATCCCTTGCTATTGTAAGGATTCATTAGTATCCTGTTAGAGGTAGTTGTTGACATTTGCTTAGTGTTGACGTTAAATACTGATTACTGACATAATATAATAGTCAATCTGCAAATTATACGATCTACGATATTCACATTTTGCATCATGTGGTTTGTAAAAAGCTTGATAGAGCCGCCTGGATGTGTACAAGAAAAACCGAAAGTGGTTTGTCAGCGTCCAGTTGACACGGCTCCAAGATGCTGTCGACGATAACGGTAATACGGTTAATGCCACTCGCACTTTGCAAATTACGTTCCTCGACACCCTAATGTTAATCATGATATTTGCGATGATCCAAGCAGACTATACCTTTAAATGTCACGTGGACTTCTTAAATCTCTGATAAAGTATTTTTTGTACTTAGGAACATAATTTCGGTACCATAAAATGACAAATATTATACAACTGTATAAATAAGTACTACTCACAGCAGATGAGAGGACTAACTATATTTTAAAACTTAAGATTTTATATTGAAACAAATTAACTGATTTATTCATACCCTACCAATATCGGAACAATACAATAATTATCTTTATGGAACATTATAGTAATGGTAAATGTAAAATTACCAACCGACTATGACACAGCGGTCTTAATTCTAAATCAGCGTTCATATCGAGAGAATAATTTGATAAATAACCATTTCATTAATTCTATCAATTACCTAACCTATAGGGTATATTTTCATTAAACAATGAAACTGTGAGAAAAATAGAAACAGTTAATTGCTTAATCAGGAAGAGCCAGGGAGAAATTAAGTAAGTACATGTAAATGAAATATTTATAAATACATATTATTATCTACTGCTTTTTTGAACGCTTACCAGGATCAAGCTAGACAAACAAAACTAGTAAGTCCATTTCGCACTCCTTCACCTTTAGCTTCATTCCTCATCTTACACGTAGTAAATAAACTTTGTATTCACTTCAATGTCATGTTGATACTAAATATTTACAATTTATTGTCTACCGACCGAACTACCATCTGCCGTTTTACGAACATGTTTGTAAAGAATAGTATAATGGTGAACAGCATGTCGTAAAGTAACACAACGAGGTCTAGGTACATATAGAACGAGGACGACTTCGCTAATTACTCTCAAAAACTTAATAGAAACGTTAAAAATACACTTAAAAGTATGATTAAATATATTACATGAGATATTATTCGTTATGATAATTTAATGTTAATATTTGTATTAACACCTAGTACAAATTTTCTACTCCCACCAAGGGTTGACTAGGAGAACATGCCTTAAGCTGAGGTATTAAGTTCGCCACTTCTTTTATATTTTTTTAATTAGGCATTATTTTTTATTTTGTGACAATAAAGAATAAAAGTCTTAGTCACCATACAACAAAATAAGTGCCATCAGGAAAAAAAATGGATTTAATATTAACGACTAACATTTTCAGAACTTTTTCAATAAAACTCGACATTTTGAAAAGTCAATAATAGAACGGGACACTTTGTCGTTATATGAAAAACACTCCATTACTAATTGACTAACAAATAAAATGTGAAACCGGTTACGGTGCAGAAGTGATAACATATAGAAAGTGATTACCATAATATCACTTATGTACAAACAAGCGCCTAATTTACACCTACTATCAACATACATACATAGTTTAAATTCTACAAGTGGTTTTACATATGAATTACACAACCACAGTCAGTGCCAAAATGCTATTTGTGACGACAAACCGAGACGGGTATATTTAACTGCCACCCATAAACTGTCGAATAATGTGTTTAAAAACATGGGAAAAATGTTCAGAATAATTACGATCAAAAGTTTAAAAACAACAATATTTATCTACTAAACGTTACACGAGAGGCTCCTTTGAAGATACTAAAATGATATTCATGTTATTCTAATTCTACTTTAAGGACGGTCTATTCATTCTTTTATGACGTCTATAAATTATTTTTTCTAACGATGCAAGTAATGTCCTTCCTTGCGAGTAACAACTGAAATTTCACGAATCACGTTTATTTTCTTGATTTAATTCATAGTGCATCGTTGTATTTCCTTTTAACGATAATTTAAAGATTATATTGCACAATGGATACAAGCTTACCTTCTTGGAATTGTAATGAGTTGTTTGCGACTCCTCAAAACAAACATTCCGTTCTTGTGTGCGACAGAATTACCTTACTGCCACAACCGCACGCCAACGCGTTTCGCGTAAATAGAATCATTTTCTTGGTGGAAATAACGACTTTTATTGTAGGGACTTCGTCATCTTACATTTGTGAAACCTTATTCATAGACTATTTTAGATAGGAAGACATGTTGTTTTTTTTTTGAAGTAAATAGTACGAAATTAATTTTCGTTTTACACTCTTTACCTTACCAACGCCCTCTCCATTCCCTTTTCTTGGAATTTTCAAACTCCATTCTTAGCTCATCTACCTTATATACAGAACCCTTGTATAAAATTTCATGCTTCTAGATACAATGCTGGTTACTGGCTGTGCAATGTCTTCCCCCCACTCCCCTCCCCTATCTTATCTGACATGTTGATTCGAATGGTTTACACGTTACAAGCAAAGTAAATTGAATAATAATCTCAGCTGCTTAAATAGCATTATGGTCCAGATGTTTTGTTGGAAACTGCAATGAATGTAGCAAAGTCACGTGTAGTTTGCGCGGAGGCGCCGGACGCGCGTCCCGTCCCAATTATGCAAGAGACAAGTGCAATTCGAAGTATGGCTAACGCATGTACGCCACTCGACGTGCATTTGTTTACGAGCCTCCAGTTATATAATGCGTCCCGCTCTGGAACCGCCGCACTATTTATATGCACTTTCCATTCTCGGCGCCTCCTGACACATATTACTCTCCGGTGACTAAGGTAATTTTAAGAAATGCGCACTGTAGATAAATACGAACGTCAGTGCGAAAGTAATGCTTAGAAAATAACCATTTTAACTTAATTTCAGTGTGGAATACTGTTACACAGCGTTACGAACTTGTGGGCATTTCTTGTAATATGGAAAATGTAGTTTGTAAAACTTAAGATTTAAAAAATAATGTAACTATTACAAAGACAGAAATATAGGCATAAGGAGCACTAAAACTAGATACATGTAAAGAGTATTAAATATAATTAAAGCGAGCGCCCGCAGTTTCGCTCGAGTGACTCCGGATTTTAACTTATCTGCCGCGTTTCATCTCTGCACATACCGTAGCATAATTTTGGCTACGGTAATTTTAACAGACTGCAATCAATATAAGTGTAGACAATATTCAACTAAACATTATATTAATATATAAATAAGTGGCTGTATAAATAAGTGACAAGTTTGTGGTCTTGGCCACCCAATCATTTTTAACCCCCGACGCAAAAAGAAGGGTGTTTGTTACCTATGTGTTATAAGTTTGACGTGAATGTCAGTGGCATTGTAGGTCTTAAACGGGTTAACCGATATTGATGCAGTATTTTCGTTTGAAATGTGACTTAATCGAGTGTTGTTAGCTACGGTTTTAGACGACAGACGCCTGAAAAGATTTTGTTGATTCTGAAAGCCTGAAAAGATTTAGGACAGAACTGATTGTAGACAATCAGTTCTGTCCTAAATAATGAAAAGCATAAAAGCAACTCCGGAAATTCTGTCGATAAGAATTTTTGTAAGTATGTATTATATTATGTCACTGAGATAATGAAAGTACAAGAACGTAATAATCTTAGAGCATTTAAGGTTTGAGAATGGAATTGAAAATTTAAAGGTATCGAATAGAGAAATTTAATGTCTTATTTTAATAGGCTTAATCCGCATTATGAAGCATTTAAAATACTAAACCGATTTTGATTAAACTCGCACTATTCCCCGAATTAAATAGTAAAAAAAAATACCATGTCTGAATATCTTGCAGTTATACTAAATCGAATAGATTATAACTTTCTGTCACGTCGGTTAAAATATTTCAAAACTGCTTAAATTTTATATCTATCTTTACTAGTTCCAACAGTAAATGCTATTAATAATTTAATTGGCATTAAGGGGGTTCAAGTAACATCAATATTTAGAAATTAATAGGTGCAATGCAACCTTTATCGAATTGGAGCCATGCCGCTCTGATAGGGGTACTAACACATCTTTGCCGCTACGCTGCTCCAATGCACAATAGCTAATGATGTCTCCAAATTATGACAAGACTGGACTGTAATTTTAATTGGCAGAAACCACAAAAACACTTAATGTGAAGCATTAGTAGAAGCGTTTTAAAACGCATTCGCTTTAGAACTAAGGGACTAACACAAAATGGAACGAATTTTAAAACCCTTCATCGAATAGTGCCATCGAATAATGCTTTTATTGTTTCGAAACACAATTTAGTTCACTTGTAGGTATGTACAATAGTCTCATATAGATTACAATAGATAACACTTCTTTAGTTCTAATAGGTATAAGCGCACTGACAACATGTAACGATCTCCACACGTGTTACAAATTAATTTGTTCGCAAGCAGAACACAACATTAGCATATTGTTACATTAACAGTTGATTAGAGTAGTTTATCACAATGAAAATCAGTGCATCTTTACAAGCGACACTATGTAATCGGAGTATAACAACAATTCTGGCACGTGGTGGCCTGCTAGCATTCGGCGAGCTTAAAAGCAGTCATCAAACAAGCAGATGACAAACAGCGTCATCTTAAACTGTCACCGGTTTTTACGGGACGATAAAATGCGTTCCATTTCGATCATATCGATTTGTTACAACTCATTTATATCTGGCGGTGTGATTAGCGCATTTTATCACGTGTTTACATTAGGAATGTAGAGATGGTGAGTTATCGGCACGATTTATGGAGTTAGGAGCATTTTGTCGTTAAGTAGCGTACCGTCGCAGTGCCTGCAGCGTTTGGGCTCCGGGGGTGCGAGCTCTTCGCCGAGTTCGCGGTGTCGTACCGGCATGGCGGCGCATCCCGCGCCGGCGCCGCCACCACCCGTATCAGTACGGGGTTCGTACGCTCCACGTCGACCGCTTCTCTAGCGGCTCGCGGCTGCCACTGAGCACGAGCGGTTCGCCGCCCGCCCCGGCCGGTAGGCGGCGCCCATACCCAAGTTATTTTTGGCTGCAGTGAGTCATGGCCCAAACTGCAACGTTTGCGATCAGCGGCGCCCGCGCATCTGAGCCTATTCTATGCTATTCTACTTCCATAGTTAATCTTCCTCTTGGACTCACTGTTAAGGTTAGGTCTTAGTAAGTAAGGTCTTAGTGTTTACTGTAGCAGGCAAAGTAAATATAAACCAGCAGCAATTTTCCTTTTAGATTGTTTCAGTTCATGGAATAGACCGGATAGATTCAATATTAGTGACCAGGGTGAAAGTCTAAAACGCAATGGATCTTTGGTACTCAACGAAAATGAAAAATACTTATTATAAAATACTGCCCTTAAATGATGGACAGCATGAACAGGGAAGATTAATTAAATATCTCAGTGACTATGTAATTTTGATAGTAAAGTTACAAGAACTTAAAATTTTAGGAACTATCATTATGAACAGCAACTGCACACCTATAGTATAACACCGACAGTGTTAGATACAGCTCTTTTAGTCTGTGCACTGCTCTATAGTATATACAAGTTATCGTTCCAGTAGGTCCAGTTTCAATCCCTCTTTTTTACCTCTAATTTTTCAATATTATGTTCATATTATCACTTGCACTTTGGTGAAGGAATACTCTAAAAGAACCTGCAGGCCTGGTAGTTCTTTATACAGTTCTTGCATGTAAAGTCCATCAATTCACACTTAGCCTTTATGAGAGTGCTTAGAGGTATGATGATAACGGATTGATGGCAAAATTGACTGGTTTATGGAGTTGGTGGACAATAGAATGGTTAACGTTTGAATAAAATATGTGCTTTACTTAATTTTTTTTTACAATTCATACATTCATACATTGTAAGTATTGCTTTTATTTTATTAAAACAGAACCAAGGTATAATGCAATATGCAGTATGTTTGTTATTTTTAATATTACAGTAATGTCACTGCTACTCAAACTAAGGTTGAGCTATGTGCATCACGAAATGAAGTTATTTTCATATTATGCAGTGCATTTCAACTTTTGTTTACTGAGTCAATGAAGTAATTAATTTGACACAAATATACACTTATTTCATAAAGCTGAAAAGCTTGTTTGTCTGAACACACTAATCTCTGGAACTACCCATATAATTTAAAAAATTATTTATGCATTTAATAATGAAAAGATTTATAAAAATTGCACTTGTGTTGATTTTTTGTTGAATTTTATTAAAATATTACAGAATTGTTTTATTAATTTTTGTATGAATAACAAATAAAGAAGTTTTCTGTAACTTAATTCTAGGCTGATTCTGTATTGTAATTTGTAGTCTCTAAAGTTTGTCTTTAATTTACAGGAAGCATAATGCTAGAGGTCTTTAAGTTTTTGAATACAGGAACATGGAACCATAATCATAACCACAACCACCTATTATAGGTTTAGCTAAGTTTTTGACAATGCAGTATAAAATTATGGTTTATATTAGTTTCTCAAGTTAACAAAAATCTAACCATTTTTGTTATACGAATAGACGATAAAAAACACATTAAGATAAAGGGTTTGATATAAATGGGAAAATATCTACCTGATCAGCTGCCATTAAAGTATTCAGTTACAAATGAGTTACATATTATATTTAAAATTCACCATGTTTATATCAACAAATTCCAATTTTTTTTTGAAATAATTACCTATTTATATCACACATTTTAATAATACATAATATTTTTCAATTCCTAGTGCGTAGTGTCTGGACACAGATAAGATTGTGACAGTTTATTTTTGTACGATTGTTAATGTTCAAATAGGATATTAAATAATCATATTTATACATATAAACATAACGTCTAAGAGGATGGCTTGGTTAATAAAATATTTACACAAAAGTAAGCAGATTGTTAGGTATAGTGGGCGGCTACGTAAAAAAAACTTACCTGTTACGAAAATTTTGGTCGCCTTTGAAGTAACACAACATAAATCAAAAGGTCTTAAACATAGGGGTAGCTGTCCAATTTACTTTAAATTCGTTACACCACGTCACAGTTTTATTATCTTGAAAAAATAGATAGAATTAGAAATAGACAGACATTCTGCACTTCACTGCCATTTTGAATTTTTGTAGGTATTATTGCTAGTAGCAAATATAAAATACTCACAGATTAATTAAAGATACTTCATAATATAATGTTACCATAACAACGTGATAATTCTATTTAATTTTTTATTTGTATTTTATCTGTATATATATTATTTTATTGTATTATTAAATTAATTTGATACTGTTTTGTACTAAAACAGAAAACATACACCCAACTCTTAACAAATTTTATGACTTACTTGTCACAAGAACGTTTTTTTAAATCAAATGTTTATAACTTTATGCTGCCATCTGTCACATGCAAGTTTTTTTGCACTTTATCATAAATTTGATATTTTAACGGTATGTGCTTCTAATAAGACAATTTAATTTTAATTCAAATACCTAAATTGAGTCAAATTGGATCAAAAACTTAATCTTTTTTTTAACGTAGTCCGAGTAGCGAACGAGCATGCAGGCCACCTTATGGTAAGTATTCATTGCAACCCATAGACATTCACCGCCATCCAACCTAAAAATCTAAAATAACAGAGAAGTATCGGATTCTGAGCTGAGATCATACGTGGAGGCGTTGCTACTTAGTTAATATACATAGTTACTTAACTATAGTGTAATACGTAATTATAGTCTCTCACATCCACCCTCACTAAACGAAACAATACTTGCTTCACGGCTAGTTATGAGGGCAGTGGTGGTACCTCCTCGGTCGAACTTTATAACATATACCACCTAAACCTTTCAAAGAACTCCAAAGGGAACCATAACAGGAAAAAAATTAAAAAAAATAATAATTTACCATTATAGAATAATTATATTCAACATTTTGATGTACACCAAATCATTACATAATAATAATAATATGGTACCTTTAGACAGGTACCATAGTTTCCATTAACAATTTTAGTAAAATGTAGAAATAAACATTATATGAAATTAAATTTATATTAGCAACAATAATAAATAATCAAAAATTTTGGTACAATATCATCACTCATTATATTAGCTGGAGTTCTACTTTACATAGAAATATAATTTAAAAATAATGAAATTTTGTTCCAACATAATTTAACAGATTTTGTGTCTAACATAAAACATTTTGCATACTCCATGTTATTAATTTAAAAAAATCGTTGTTTCATTTCTTGTTGACTGATAAAATAATAGAAATTGACTGGTACAAGATATCCATTCTTACATGTAGAATTTATTGTCTATTTTTTTATTTATAAAATAAATGAGGTAAAGTCTCGATAACCTGTCATATAATAATATTATGTAAAATAAAAAAAATGTAAAATAAATTATTGAGTGAAATAAATAATATGTGAATCTAATTACAACAGGATTAGCATGAAGTAATTTTTACAATAGTAAATAAATTAAAAATAAAGTGAGTATTTTGTTGCAGGCTACGGCTAACACTACTAAAGAGAGGTATGACGATAGCAAAAAAAAAACAAATTTCACTGAGCAATCGATTAAAACAAAACATGACAGACATTGCAAAAAGGATTGTCTCTCGATTGGTAGTACGTAGCATATTTCTTCAATAACTCGTAAAACATACATATTTATTTAAAATCGTTAATTGGGTCATTTTGTCATGTAAATTAAATTTTTTTGTTAAAATTTCAACTTGTTATCATGCACTATATTGAAACTAAATCGATTTTAGTAAAATACTTCAAGATTTTTTTATCGAGAAAATGTTTCTTTTTACTAAATCTATACT
>DWQL01001749.1:0-10862 GCA_018231265.1 Noctuana haematospila
AGGCGTTTTCTGAACGTTTTCTTTAATAAAAGTACGTCGAAATTCAATTTTATAAATTAAAAGAACGTGTAATATTGTAGTCTAGATTCTTCTAAAAATGTTTTCAAGAGCCGTTATGAAAATTAAAAGAATACTTTTCTTCCTTTTTCAAATTTCAAACACTGCTATTTCTGCATACCTGCATACCAAACATATTTTTTATGTTATGTTGTTTATTTAGTTATTATAATTTTAAACTTTAAACGTAGGTTTATATAATAATATTAATGATATAAAACAGCTTTCATATACCTACTTAATGCTTAGAGTACCGCGACATTATCATTCAGCTCGAAACTAGGCACAGATAATGTAAGCGCTATCTTGCAGTATATTAATGAGGATAAGTTATGGTAAGCGGATTGTCATTCAAATTTCGGAGTGTCTGACAAAGACGAGCGGAATTGATGCAGGACTGAAATAAGACCGAATCGCTGTAATATTTCAAACCAAAAGTCCATTGTTAAAGTTAATAAAATGAGTTGCTTATAGTTTAAGAGAATGGAACATGGTTATGTTCCGTTTTTAAAAATCTTTATCTACTAATGTAAAAAAAAGCTAATAAAATACTCGTTTTGTTTAGACTTTGCGTTTTTATTCAAAGTGCCTTCAATTCCTAAGCAATGATTGTCGTTGGGATGTGGTTAGTGTGGAAAGTTGCTTATGTTGACTGTTAGGTCAGACTGACTGGACAGCAGTGTACACTGTTAAACGATTAATCTATCGCGGCTTGGTACCGATCCTTCTAAACATTGGCCGTATCTTGCTCTCTGGCTAAACACTATTGTTTACAGGCAACGTAGAACAATGGGTATCTGAGTTTAGACTGAATTAGATCCACAAAAATGTTGGAATGATAAACAGTTTTTTGTTTTATAAGTATAGATAAAAAAATACTATTTCTATACAACTAATTTAAAAATAAATAAGGTAGTAACTACAATACAAAGTAAAACCTAAACTTATTAAATCTAAAGATATAAAATGCTTTATCCTTACCATGACTGACGGATTGACGGATCAACGCACAGCCCCAAGCGCTGATCGTAAAGACCTGAAACTTGGAGGGTGTGTTCTTCGTATGACGCAGGCATCCGATAAGAGGCATCCCTAAAGGGATGAAAAAGGGGGCAAAGTTTGTACGGGACAACGTGATAATATCGACGTAGTCGAAGTCGCAGTCATAAGCTAGTAACTTATATTACGAGTACCTACGTGCATGTGCCTGTAAATAGAAATTTCCCGCTTGATAAAACGGGAAAATCCTTATGTATTTATTTTTTATTGGCTGTCCAGTGGGCAATCTTGGCCAATAAATCTATCGCCGCGGCGGCTTACTGTTGTCCCCTTTGAACATTCCCCGAACGTATCTTGCCGCTCCGCTGCACTTTATCTGTATACTGTATCTACTCTCAACTAGAATAATACCAGTTACAACTTTATATTTATCTTTTGCATAGAAAAGTGTGAATGCGTTCATTTTCCGCGTTGAATCCGTTATATTATATTCAACGCACTGTCGAAGCTACCTGTACCTAGAAACTTGAAATTTGACACATTTCCTGATGTAATTGGGCACTAAGATAGGATTTTTTGAAATTCAACCCCTAAGTGGGTGAAATAGAGGGGTGAACTTTATATGAAATTTTCTTATTTATGAACTTAGTATAGAATATTTTTGGTTTTTAGGGCCCGATTTTGAAGGCCACGCGGATGAAGTCGCGAGGATAAGCTAGTCAATCGACAAAGCTCTGGTTCTCGCCATTATCATTTCACCACTCCTCATTACAGCAGGAAACGACCCTCATAATGACTTTCCAAAACAATGGACTCATACAGCTAAGAAGCTATATGAACTGTCAAAGGAGAGTCAGATTAAAAGTAAATAGGCGAGGTACACACAAAGGAGAGTTCGGTCCGCTACAGCAGGGTCGGTGAAGCATAGCAGCCAATAGATTTTATGGACTTCGATAGATATAATATTGTTAGGTTGGAGTTTTGCCGTAAGACTTAATGAAATTGAAAACTGAGATTGAGAGCTTGATAACTTAATATATACCATAATATACTGTGACACTTCAAAATATATTAAAACTAAATTTAAACCTGAGTCTTCCATAAAATATCGCAATAATTTTGTCGAATTGTCGCGAAGCTACATTCATCCTGAATTACGTTATTCAGTACACGGGAATCCTTTTACTTTGAATATTATTATGAAATACTCCTTGCGTGATTTTAAAAATACTAATTTTATATAACGATTTTAATTTATGTATCTAACCATACAGGATCAGGAGGCGGAATATTAAAAATATTGTTGTATTCACAAATAATCTTGGCTCATTCGTTATATAATAACATCTAATTTATGTATGAGATTCATTGTAATTTTTTACTGATGTAATTGTATACAATTCAGTTTGAGAATATCCTCATTTAAATGAGTAATCGTTTAATTCAAACGCGTCGTACAAAAGACTGAGATGCGTGCTTCGTTGCGGTTCGTTACGTGTACCTAATGGATATTTTTGGTATTTTGTGACTGCGCAATCACATTAACGTTATACATTTGACTAGCTGGTGCCCGCGACTTCGTCTGCACAGGATTAGTATTTCGAGGAATTCACGCAATGTCTTTATAAATTGTAGCCTATAATGTTACTATTGCTATTCATGAGGCCTCAGATGGTCGCCTCAAATATAGTGTCAGGCAACAACCCTCCCCAACTGAAACACAAGTACTTGTTTCACGGCGGGTGATGAGGACAGCGGTGGTACCTCCCCTGGCGAACTGCATCAATTCTACCAACTACAGAGGTCACCTATCAAGATCATAACACTATCTATCATTGATAGTATGGATATTGATCCATACTATATTATAAACGCATTTGTGACCAGAAAAACCCAAATCGACTTATAAAACCTTAAATACAATCATAGCACATTTACATGTTAATTTGGCGATTAAGAATTTTTCGAAATAGACGCGTATTAAACTTTTAAGAGGCATTAAAAAAGGCAAC
Organism: Noctuana haematospila; assembly: GCA_018231265.1. NCBI lineage: Eukaryota > Metazoa > Arthropoda > Insecta > Lepidoptera > Hesperiidae > Noctuana > Noctuana haematospila. Next base: position 3,069 of record DWQL01001749.1, read on the forward strand.
TTAGCATCAGGGTGTATAATTTAACGCACATTTCGATTCAGAAACTCTGAAACAATTTACATGATGAATGAGAAATGAATCGTTATCCACAAATAAACCGGGGAAAGCTTCTAAAAACTCCCGAAGAATTCCCTAAGAATTTATATTAAGTTTCATTTCATGTTTATTTTAAGTGTCCAGTAAGTATTTTTATTAGCGAACTCCGGCGAAGAAATCACATTTAAATGAATTCCTTTCTGTTTTTCTTTTGGCAGTTTTGTGAGGATTTTTTGTCGACGTTACAGTTTATCTCTATTTTTCTTTTAGGGTCTAGTTACTTCGACCTACTATACGGTAGATACTGTTATAAAGTAATAAAATATATACAAATCTGTTATAAAGCAATGATAAATATTATATATTATATAGAGTTAATTAATATTCGACCTATTTCCTTTTTGGACAACTTTTGGTTAAAAAAAATCGATGTGGTCAAAATACATTTAATTCAGTAATTAAAATACATAATGGTTGGGTTGAAGCTTTTTCTTCAACTCTTAATGTAATTCTAATAATACCTATTGTAGATTTAGTTTTTGTTTTAATTTGCATAGTTAAGGTTAAGTTAAAGTTAAGGAAAATCGTTCCAAATAGTTCTACTCCTAGACTGTTCTCATTTCCATCTGCAGAGCATCTGCGTCAGCATAATCAACTTCAATCCGTGTCCTAGTTCAGGTGCAGTGCCATCAAAACAAACGTAACACTGGGATTAAAAAAACCGCTTTTCGATCTAGCGATTGCGAAATTTAAGAGAGCGAATTGGACCAATCCCGTTTCGCTATGCAAGAGTGAGCAAACTTATTAGCGAGCAACGACTGCGTTATCGGCGGTCTGTCTTTACTTTTTTCAGGTGGAGATGAGATTGATTGAACAGCCCGATTGATTGCTGGCCCCCTGACTCATTTTTAAAGTCATCACTAACGTCAGACTCGTTTGACTTGGACCCTGTTTCCACTGACGGTTTCTGATTCACTAGGGGCCTTATTCACTATGACACTGAAAACAGGTAACGCGGAGCGCATGATATGATTTTTTAATTCCACGCACAATGACTCACATTCCACGCATAATTCCACGATTGGCGCGTCAAACGTAGTTTATATGCAATTGGTGGCGTGGTGTGTTTCGAACACACGTTCATATTTAAGCGCATTATGTCATCAAACTGTTGCAACGTAAATCGACGCATTGCTTTGTTTTGTTGCTTAAAATTGAGAGTAGAACTGGGAATTTATTTTTTATTTTAAAAACTTTGTAGAAAATATTTAATTTAGGTTCCTCTATAAAACACATTGTACCTACCTAGATTGTTCACGTTTTTAAGCCCTTACGTTAACGCTACTCAACTTTAAATTCGCGGCGACTTGGACAAGAACACGAGCGTCGCTTATAGACACGCTTGCCATTAAAAATGCTACGAGATGTCGTCTATAAAACTGGTAAATGGAAACAGTCGCTCACCCAGTAACATTTTATCCAATGTAACGTGTTCCTTAATGACCGGCGCTTTCATGCAAATTCTTCTACCGTGACTCCTGTTTTTCACAGAAATCATTTCTTTTGTGACGATCCGACTAAATTCATTAAAACCTCTCTTACTCGTAGCTGTTCTGTTCAGGGGTTACGTTAGTGCTTTTGAACCGCGACTGTGAGTTATAGTGTTCTATGACTCACAGTCATAGATCATCTATTATCACAATACTGATTTTGAATAGTATATCTTCAGTATTTATTTCAATGTAATATTGAACAATGAAGTATATTTTATAAATATGGTATATTGTACAGAACTATTGTGCTAATTTTAAAGGATGAAACAAAATTATCATTGAAACATTATAGGTAGGTACATAATAAAGATATATTTGTGTAAGCAAAACATAAAAACTTTTAATAAAAATTTATGAAGTTTTCACTGCACTTCATTTCGAAGTCTGTTCATAATAATGTCATAACATAAATTCGACTGTCGTATTTGTGGCGAGTCAGCTCACTGATACCTTTATATGTAGTCGTATACATAATTTAAACTCTGATATTCATTTCCGTGCTTCGGAGGGCACGTTAAGCCGTCGGTCCCGGTTGATATCGATAGACAACAGTTGTTTAACCTGGTCGGAGGCCTTTTGGGCGGTTTGACAAAGTCTGACACGGGTTGGCCACTAACCCGTATCTCCAACAAACCACATTGCAGCAGTGTTGTGGAGTATGCTCTAGGCCTTCCCCGATTGTGGGGAGAGACCCGTGTGGGGAGAGACCCGTGTGAAAAAGGGTTGAAGGCATTCATTTTTGAACGAAACAAAACAGACATTATGCACATCATACACGAAATCTCTTAAATAAATTAAATTATTAATTAAGGTTTGCATTTTAAGCAAGAGTACTTAAGCTATTCTAAAATCCGTAAGCTCCGGCTTCAGTTGAAAATCCACAGTCAGCGTTCTGTTAACACTTGCAAAATAAAAGCTGTGGAGAATGTCTCGTTACCCGGAAACTGGGAGCAAACATGCACACGTCTATACCAACAATATTACAATAATTGATTAACTAAACGCAAAGAGAAATAATCGCGATTCAGCGTTTTATCAAATAAGGCTGCTTGAAGAGTTGCGAATGCGCTACTGCGACAGCAAGTACACTTAAAGGCGCAGTCGCAAATACGATTGATGACATCTTACTTACAGTGATAATGTTTCAATGTTTTTTGGTAATATTTAATGGAAAATCTTGTCACCTACCTAAACTAATTATAAGTAAATAATGTCCTATTTTATTAATCTAAAAGTTTGGTACCTAGTCATATTTATAATATCAATCAAATGATTTTAAAAATAAAACCTACTATTGCAAATTAAGAGTTTTTATAATTTAAGAATGTTTTAATATAAATACAAAATAAATGTTATTGATCAAGTAAAAAAAAAAAGAAAAATACAAAATATATAATAATACTATATTAAATTAAACAAGCTACAAGCATCAAAATATGAAAATTATTTAAACTAAATGACAAACCTAATTAATACAGCTAACAGTTATGTAGGTAATTGAAATCAGACCAGTTGCATAAAATGAATTATAAACGATACTATTTACAATAGAATTAACTGTAAAATCCGTAATATTAATCTAAAAAATAAACAAAAACCCAGTCGCTCATTTAAATCGATCCTAAACCAGCGCCGCGCCGCGCCGTGCCAGGAAAAATGATTTATAAAACGCGCTACTACAATCCATCTCGCTCCCACCTTTTCATTGCACATAGTGCTGTCTTTCTCGGCTGGAGTCCAATTTCACAGGCCGCTGCATGCCTCTATAGGACCTCAGTAATGCTCCTATTGATTAAGATGCCTGAATATTCATCCAATTACATGCCAGCGAGGTTTTCTGATGAAACCAGAGTTTGTGTAGTTGGTTAAGCGGTTTTGATTATATTAATAACTGGAAGTGGGTCACTGGTAATGGAACACGGAAGGTATGTTAAGTTTACAGTCTCATTGCAATATTCTTTTTATTTACATGAACTATGGAGAAGGATTTTAGTACCTATTAGTGTACAGGTTTTAACACCTTGTAGAAAAAGTAAGTCACCGATCAAAAGAAATACCTACTTTATTTCCATCGACAACAACCGTTCTTAGTCTACAAGACTTGAATTTTTTATTACGAGACATCAATTTTATTCATTGAGTGTAGATGAAGCTCTTAAAAAGTTAATTACACGACTTTCAGTCATTCGATACAATTGTTTTTTTTATTTATTTAAAGGATGTTATTTATTTGTGATAATATACTAGTGAAATAAAGACAGAGCTGAACTCAGATTGTCTTAACATCATATAAATACTTGGACACTATTTATTTAAACGCAACAACTAAGTGACTTGCATATTATAACAAGTTATTTTCATAAGAAATTGATTTACCAAACTACCGTTACGGAAGGCTGCTTCAAAAAGTAATACTGAAATACGCCTACAATCCCTTCCATTCGATACAGAAACAATAAACTCTCAACCAAAAATAACAAATTTACGTGACAAAATAAAACAATCCATAAATATTAATATCAGCGGATGGATTCTTAAGCACATAAGGATGGATGTCGACGAACAGACAGCAGTACGTTCGGCAAACAAAATATTCAAGGCACAAGACACAGATTTGTTCGCGATGGGACGCTCCGCAATCTATCGCCGGTATAATAGAGCTGTTAAAGACAATATTCTCGTCGACATATTGGATGCAGCGCGGCGAGTGTGTAAGCGAGCGCGCGACGGTTGCTAGGCTTTGTGTGCACCGAGAACATAGAAAAATAACTAATAAATAACATAATTAACATAACAGTTTAATTTTATCCTCACCCTAGTTAATTTTAACTAACCTAACCTAACCTAAACTACCCTAACCAACCTAGTTTAATAAACAAGGTTAAAAACTAATACGCCATCATACGTCGTATTGACGGATTGTTGTAAAGAAGTTTTTAACCTTGTTTATTAACAAGAGTTCCGCAAAGTAACGCCTGAAACAATTAACAACCTAGTTTAGTAATGAAAAGATATTGGAATGAATCTGTTTCAGTATAGAAGAAATAGATTAAAAGAAGAAACAGGATTAGAAGATGGAAGTTTAATTAGACTTGATAGAGCTTTTTATGGCACAATAAGCGAAGGAGGGAGGGATAAGGCCAGGGTTGGTAACATTATTATTAACATGAACATGTTTTTAATGAGATCTCAAAATATTCTTCTCTCGGTGTGCCAGTGGTTTATCGAGCGATAAATCCGCACCTACATCTGGGCAGGCGCTCTATTCTCAATTTTATTACTATTCTCAGTCGACTTATTTGATTCACCCGTCAAAGCGACGACTTGGTTACATTATCACCGCAAAGGACTTGCTTATCTACTGAGAAACGTAAAGAGAGATATGTTTATTTGAGTGGCTTCAAAATAAAATGTATATTATCTATCGTAAAACTTGACCTTTATAATATAAAAGTGCTTTAGACATATCAAGCAATTTTATTATACATTGCTCTTCGAGCGAGGACCAATCAAGCACATAATTCAGTTATTTGGCGAATTCTCGACACATATACAATTCAACAAGTTCATTAAAAAGAAATTAAATACACTTTTCATAAAATAAAATACACACACGCCTCCACGTGCACTCACATAAGTTCAACACAAAACATGTAGCGACGATACCTTGAACTAATGCAATGTCACAACAGACACTCAGTGTATTTTCAGTTTATCGACGACCCGCGTGGTGAAGTGGTTACCACGCCATTCCACCATTCGAAGGGATCCAGGTTCGATCCCCGTCGGGGCAAAAATTCAAAATGATAAATTTAAAATTTCTGTTCTCGTTCCAGGTGTTTGTGTTATTGTCTTTGTCCATGGCACCCACGACACACGTAATCCTAGTGTAGCTATAAGTGTGAAGCTTTGTTTATTTTATTTATTTATTGCAGGAAAGAGCTATCACTGAGTCACCGGAACGGTATGCTGAAATTATCAGCCACTACCACGATCAGCTGCTGCTTTCAGCGCTTAGCTGTCTTCTATCACAGCTCTCGGCGTCAAATAATGAGGGAGAAAAGAATGTAGACCATTATTAACATCAGAAGTCTTTTTTTACGAATATTTTTTAGTATTCTTTCCCAAATCTTCAAAATTTATTCGCTCGTAGATCACTTTCTTATCTAAAAGTTATCCCATACGCCATTAATTAGGAAGATAATTAGGCACCACAGTCAAGTACTTCGCCGCTTTAGATATCATTGTAATTTTAGATATTTCTGTTCCTTTATTACTGGCCTAAATGCAACTAAAAGAAATTTTAATATAATGTTGTGGCACGTACATTATACTGAAAACATTGGCTTGAAGGCAATGCTTGAAGAACTTTTGGACAGATCCTAAAGTTTACGGAGTTTGGGAATAGAACTCCTAAATAATCGTAATGTGGATGTCTACTGATCATAGGTGCGGAAGTTCGCAACTCCACATGGAATGATAGTTTTCTATTCAAATTAAAATAAAAAATAATTAAAAAGTGCGATTTTTTATAGACAGCCTAGCAAATAAGCACCGGGAGAGTCGGATTTGCGGCTTTCCTGCTGTTGCCCATGCGTTGGCTTTGAAGGAGAGCTCTTTTAGAGCCTAACTAGCTAAATTATTTCATTTTCTATAATAATATTATAAAGAGGAAAGATTTGACTGTTTGTTTGTTTGTATTGAGTAGGCTGCAAAACTACTGGACCGATTTGAAAAATTATTTTTCTGTATGATAGCTACATTCATGCGGAAGGTTAAAGGCTATCAAGGATTACGCTACTATTCTTAACGCGGGTGAAACCGCGTGGCACAGCTAGTAATTTATAAAAATAAACTAGTAACGAATCTTACTTTATCCTACTAGTACTACTTGTTTAAACTTAACTTCCAAAGTTACAAAAACCTCTCTCAGTGTTCAGTTTGCATCGGAACGAATCTTCAATACAACTTATTCAGGACTTAACGGAATGTTAAACAAAAACAGTGAAACAAAGAACGTGTATTTAAGTGGAGCGAAACAGAACAACTTCTCGGAACTTGATGAAATGGGGGTGGGTTTTCAGACATATGGAAAGTTAAATAACGATTTATTTAAAGTAAACTTACGTTCTATAAACGTTGTCGGTAAAAATATTCATAAGAATAATAAAAATAGAGTAATTAATAATTAAGTAATTAACTCTTTTTAATCATGTAGCTGACCCCGCATAATGATTTACGCGTCATTGTTACAAATTTCAATGTATCATTTTCTTTGCAATCTTCTTGTAAATTTAACTTCAATACTATATAGTATTCAATTCGACACATTCTATAAATGATTAGGTTTAGAAATTTCACAAAACACTATGATCAAGTCCATTCAACCGTTGAAATGTCGCATCAAATTTCACAAAAGGGACAATAATGGCTAACTAGTGACACGTGTGCTTCACGTGGACCATTCATAATAAATATACCCCTAATAATGAATGCGCAGTGAAGGGTTGATTAGAGACCAACTACCGACCAATTACGTCGCATTATTTGGAAATGGAATGCTTTATTAAACGTAATAGTCATGCTAATCGACTTGCAGAGGGCAGGGTTAATGGAAAAAAACGTATGAAGGGTAAAAATGAGCTGACTCGTAGTTTAGACCTACTTGGACGTTTTGAACAAAGCTTATAAGGTTTTGTTATGTTTTAATTGTTACCTTCATTATCCTTTTCTGTAAAGGCTTTTTAAAAATAAAATTTATTAAAACCAATCAGAGCTATATCACTTCAAAGAAGGATGGATAGAGGAACGTTACTCTACCTTCATTTCATTGAGGAGGCTGGAAGCTTTCGGAAGGCCCAAGATGAATTCGACAGAAATAATTTAAGATTTAGCCCTAAAAAAATTTAAAGGTGTAATTGATAAAAATCTTGTTCTATGATTTTGGGCCAACATATTTTCTAACATTATACATATAATATACAGACTACAATTGCAGGGTCCATCCTTCGAACAGTCCTGGGTTCGATTCCCGCCGAGTTTAAATTTGAATGATAAATTTAGATTTATGTTCCCGGTCTGGGTGTTTGGTGTAATTCTTGCTAGTCTTTATATTTTATTCTGTCCCTGGCACTTACGACACAGGGAATTGCGAGGGGCTGAGTGTGAAGCGTTATTATCATTGAAGTGTTATTTCGCCTTCAAC
>DWQL01001750.1:0-10861 GCA_018231265.1 Noctuana haematospila
ACAAATAACACCGCCAAAAAATACAGTCCACTAAACCGCATACCGCATGCCGCATCATAACCTAAGCCGCTCCAACATCTATTATTATTTTTGTCTCATCAGAAGGCTCCATTTATTTTGTTATTTTTATTCTTTCGTAAAAACCTTTTTTTATTTGCGTTGTATGTTGTAATGGTTTCCGGGGTTAAATAATGTGTTATGTGTTATGTGTATTTTTATATCTATTGAAATTAATGGCCGTCTTAAAAATTAATAACAAGGAAACAACAAACTTCATTACAACGAAGAAAAGGCACAAGCTCGTTATTCAAATCAAAAATTGTTTTCAGGCAGACTTCAAGGTGCGCCTGGAGCGTTTATATTAAAGGCTGGGCGAAGTCGGCTTTAATGATATGAAGCATTTTGAAGAAACAGACAGTGCTACAGTCGCGGTGGCCTGATGCCAAGACAATACCTATACTCGATTAATAGACATTACCTTTAAGAAGTACCTATCAAAATCAAAATAATGTGCGCGGCCTACTTTTCTCTCTGTGTTGCCACTAAGTAGCCCTTTATTTGCTAAAAGGTTGCCAACCGCGGTTCAAAATTCGATATAATTTCTGTGTTTAGTACCAGTTTTTTTTTTGCCTCAGATAGCTCAGATTTGCTTTGTCTTGCATTTTCATTTTAATCGAGATGTGATGTTTGACCTCATGTCACATTTTATCATCTGGTGAGCTCCATGAAAGTGCACCTTAAAACGGCAGCTCTAATGCGCTATTAGCTCACGACAGCACGTTTAAGCCACAACGAGTATGTACTTCTTACTCAAAGAACGCCTACTCGCATATTTACGAAACTCATACTGCCACCAGTTGTATGCATATACTTAAACCTTAGTTTATTAATTAGCACTGTATTCCTCAAACTTTAATTTAAGTTTTCAAAATTGGAATAACTTAGGCATCGTAAAAGAAATTCTACGTTAGGAAGGAAAGCAACCAGATTATAAAAAGTCGTTATTATAATAGAAAGTAGTTTGGTTAGGTAAGTTAAAAATACAAATTCAAATCTTTAATATTTACTTGGATTGGTTAAAATAAAGGAAACATTACCGAATTAATACCAAAACTACATTTCATCAGAGGAATTTTTATCTCTGTACGTGGTTTTATTTCATTTTGTTTAAAATCATCAGGTTTTCTTCTGGGTTTTCACTTTAGGCGCTATATAAGACAGGCGAGAAGGCATAGCAGAAATCTGCCTGTGCTACGAAACTCGCCATGTGCTACGTGCTACGAAATCTTGCTTTTCCGTAGCAACTGGGATTCGATACATTTGTGCTATGTACAGGTACGTAGTTACTTTATGACTAAAAAACTCGCAATGCATTTAACTTTTGTTTATTTTTACAATAATAAATAATTATTCACCTTTATCCATTAAGCCGTACCATGACTGATACACCATTTTTGGTGTGTTCATAGTATGAGAGTCCATTATGTAGCATTAAGCACTCCTTTATCGGAACGGGACATAATGGTTTAATGTTGCTTTTACTGTACGTATGGGACGGCCTTTTATTAGATTACCGAACTAAAGTATCATTCAAAATGCGTTAAATATGGCTAAGTCTGTTAAACAATAATAACACTCCTTGTGCCGTGTGTACAATAGAGACACAACACACAAAGTCAATTACACAAACACTCAGACAGAAAAAAGAAATATAAAATTAATCATTAAAACTTTTACTCTAATCAATATATATAATGCTACTAGTAAGTATATATACGAAAGTGTGTAGGATAAGATATAAAACATTTTGTATTATTTGTTGTTATTAATCTGTAGAGTTGTCGTAATAATGTAGTTTATATGGTACTACATCATTAATATTTATCTATCGTGCTATTTGTGGAACCAAATTCCACGTAACAACAAGGCGTTAATTTTTCTAAGTGTTATAGAGCCCGCAATAAATACTCAGATAAAATATTGAGTACCAAATAATATGCTATACTAATACTTATGTGAGATCGAAACAACCTAGCTACTACTAATTTAAAATCTATATTTGACTACGGAACTTTTAAATTCTTATGGCTTAATGTACCTTTAAAAGTGCAGCTCATCTCACTTCAGAAGGCTACGGTGGCTATTCTAGCAGCTAACTAAGCGTTATTTAATGAGTCACTGGCCACTTTGAAGAATTTCTTGATGACAGGGATTTTTAAAGTACGGATAAAAATCTTTAGTGGCTATTGTCTATAGTAGATATATGACTCTATAGTTGTATTGTATAGTAGATACATATATTCCTCTGCTTAGATAAAATCTATTGTCGGGCAGCAACATAATGCATTTATATATATGAGAGGAACGCATATTTTAGATACTACTGTAAATTAGTTTTAAATCTTGAGTTATTTTTTTATAGTAAATCAATACATATAATAATGTGATTTAAGATAAGATGATTAGATTAGAAGCAACTGCAAGTTTTGGGTCAGCACCTTCCTCTCGATTTATTAAACTCTCATGTTTGTGGTAGCTTGTTAAATATTTAAATGAATCGAAAGCAATCAACCTCGTCTTTCTAATAATAGAATGGATCCGTAGAGTGAATGCAGAATTGCATTTTTAAATGGAATGTATCACAATGCAAAAAAGAATGAAATTACTACTGTCGGGATGGTAATTGGATACACGTGGAATATACTCGTAGACTGTGATTAGCGTAGCGTAAAATAAATGTAGGCGTAATGTCGCATTTCGCAGTCGAAATGATTTCATTGGGGACTTCATTATTTCAAATATAGCAGTAAATACGCCATAGTAACAAATATTTATTAAAAAATAAACTAAATTAAAAAAAATGTCTAGTACGTTCGAGATAATTAAAAACTTAATACTATAGCTATAGCTGTACTATAGCTGATTAGCGAAAATATTGTTTTTTGTACGTTCTATTTATGTTGTCTGTTTTTGTTGGTCTTACATAAAGATGTATACAATGAAGAGATAATAATAATGAATAATCGTTTTTATACTCGGTTAGAAGGTATTAAGAAACGAGAAAGAATAAAGTATGCAAGAATATATTCATACAGCTAAGGAAGCCCTAAAACATGCTTTACCAGGCTCCCTCAAAGAGGAAACAAATTGGTGGAGAAACGCCCAAAAGAAAACAAAATAACAACAACGTTCAAAAAAGGAAAGTAAATTTTGCTTAGACACTTTGGCACCAAAAAAAGTTGATTAAAGTTATAGGAAAAACAGTAGTTAGCCCCTAACTCCGCACTGTATTTTCTCTTCACGCTTTCAGTGCCAACAAGGAATGGATGGACTAATGGACTGTTTTTATATCTTTTTATTCTGTCCTTTAACTCGAACTTTTTCACACAGATTAAATGAAATTTAAAACAATTTATATACACACATTTTGATAGAAACTAATCGCTGTATATAATGTAGGTAATATTTATTTCTTTTGATGTACCTAATATTTGAAACAGCGCTGTGAAGTTCATTGACCAACTGTAAGAGTCTAGTCTATTAAGCATGTGAAATCTGCACTCGCGTCTGATGAATGGTTCTTGATATTATGTTTATTGCACTTCATCTAATCTAAAATAGTCAAACAATTAATCCTGTCCTTAACCCCCATAGTTAGGTAAATGAGATTAATTCTTCGCAACAAATCACAAGAACTTGTCACAAAATTTGCTTCACGGCGGGTAATGAGGGCAGTGTTGGTAGTTGTTACTTTCTAGGGCGAACTGTACCATCTCTACCACATTTAAACTTTTAAATAGAAAGGCGATCATTTATTATTTCAGGTATGGGCCAAACATGTCCATGTTCTAGAGCTTTCTGCGTAAAAATGACACAATCGTGATCTTTTACTGTCCATTTTCACAATGAACATGATCAGTTTATATAGGTTAAAAGCGAGTTTAAAGATAAATGCTTTAAATTTCTTTCCTATAAAAATAACAATGCGTAATTTTAAATAGTAAATTAGATATTATTATATTATTAACTCTTCGTAGTTATTTGCAAACGTTATAATGGTTGAATAACAACGTACAATTTACAAAGCAAATACAAAAGCCTTCATTGCCCTAAACCCAGACATTATTTAGCCAGACGTCTGTTATTACAATACAATTAACCTTACTTTATAACAATCTGATTCACAACAACATTGGATTTGCCGCTATCACGTCTAATAAATCACCCAATTTAAATTAGGTAGCGACTAGGACGTGGATAACATACGGTCCACTACCGTTGGGTCAATCCCATGAGTCCGGAAAGATAATTTTCAAATTCCTACATTCAGCTTGGCCACTATAATAACATTGATAAAGATAGTCACCCATAATTTTATTCATGTACTTTATTTATAAATCTACATCTATGTTATAATGTACGAGTAGCTGATGCTAAATGATGCTAAATGGACTTCGCTCATAGGATAAAAACACTGTCAAGGTTGTACTCCTGCGTGGATGTGTTGCTAATCATTAAGACTTCTCCTTACCTACCAACAGACAAGAACTATCTGAACTAACGGTAGGTTAAGAGGACGTCGGAGACCTACTGTTAAGTTATAAATGTTCATCATAATAAAATATCTTAAAAATTAAATATAGTTGGGAATTGTAATAAAACAACCCTTTCTATAGAAATTTCGTATAAATCATGTTTTCCGGCCACCCTTTCGATTTCCTGACCGCAAAGGTACCTTCTTATGATATTCTCATTAATAGTTCACAAACGTTACGAGTATTTCAACTTTATTGATATTTTCCTTTAAATTTAATTATTCGTATAAATAAAATTAAAGGTAATAAGTTTAACGATACATTTTTCGTTTAGGTAAATAATTTGTGCACCATTTTTAAATTAAAAGAAGTACGTATGTAAACACAACTGTAAATAAATTAAAAGCAAAATTAGGCATGGCCGCGTACCGGATTTACTGGTTATTAAAAAAGGAATCATTAGAATTTTTTGCAAACAGTCCCTTAACTTGGAAAGTACTGTTACTATAAGTTTTTTTACTGTCACTGTACCTACTATAGATACATCCAGAAGTCCGTGAAGTTTTTAAATTCTTTATTGAAAACATAATTTCGCTAGTCTGGCGGCTGAATACAATTTGTGGATTCTTGAAACGCTTTTTATCAAGCGGCATGCAGGCCGACGGAATACTTAAATGCTTTTAAGCTCAGTTTTTAGGAAGTGGAATTAAATAGACGATTTTATTTCCTTTTTTTAAATTTACATTTGTTCTTGTTACTTTCATTATATTTAAATATAACATACCAAATATTTAATATTTTAAATACAAAATACTAAATAAATATAATTTTAAGAAAAATTATACGTATTATATTCAATGTTCCCGTTGCTTATAATAAAAAAAGAAGAAATGTGCATTATCTTGAAGTAAAAGCTGTTTTTAACCTTTCTTGCAAGTTTTTGTTAAGTTGGAATTTTTCTTGCAAGCTTCATAAGCAAAAAGCTTTAGCGCTTTTGAGCATAACTTTTATATTCTTAACATTTTAAAGCAAGTGCATACTAATTAGGTTTATTTACGTATGTGTTTGTTTACATAAACAGTACATTAAAATAAAGATATATTATGTTGTTATAATATTTTCAGGGTGGGAACGAAAATCTAACAATCACGGTCATTATGTTCAGGTAATATTATAATTGCCTAGCAAATTGACATGCACTTGAAATTTTCATACAATCTGTGCACAGTTATTAACAAGCGTACCGGCTATAGGTCAGTGTCTAGTTATTCAAATATGCTATACGTTCCTGTACTCAAACGTAATTTATCTCGTAATATAAATATCACCCCGCATGCCTATTGTTAAAGAGAAGAGGACATTAAAGCGATAAAGAGATCCTCGATAAAAAAATAAAGGAACCAACATTCGAGCACAATGGAGAGAGGTGTTTAGGGGCTATGGATATGGTAGTCCATTAATCAAACCGGACATAGTATAAATATCGTCGAGGATACAGAACGTAAACAGCGTTAGTAGCTACTAACCTCAGACATGCGACTGTGGTCGCGGAAAAATATTTTTTTATAATATTCGGTCGTTATGTACCTAATGTTAAATTCGGTGAATAACGGCAATGGTGCTGCTATGCAACATATTTTTATCCTACATTATTTATACTCTTTTTTTTAATTCACAAAAAAAAATTAGATGATTTCCAATATTTGATAACAAATCTGTGTAACAATACCTTGCATTTAAAAAAAAACAAAAGATAGATATGGCGGCCGGACTGATTATAGATTCGAAAAAAAAATTATTTAATTTTTAAAGCGTTTTTTTTTCTAGTTTTTTTACACTAAGCGTAATCTAATTTATTTACGTCAATAGGCGGATCATATAGTAGTAAAGCGAATTACGATCGATGCATAAGTCGGTCGTCTACACTGGACAAAGGGTGTTTCAATGAAGAGACCATAAAAACTGTCGTGTAGCGTTGCTATTACTCTCTGTTATTACCGTTCAGGTGTGCGCGCTGATATAGTATCTACCTACGAGTACCGGCAAATCGTATTGTTTTTGCGACTGTATTGGAATTTTCCAATTGTTTAGATTAGTTAAACTGCCCATTGTTATTTATAGCGGATGTGGAAAATAGTAAAACTCGTTTTTCATTTTTACTATGAATGTTTTGTTACTCGTATTGTTTACGATTTCGGACCCGAAGTGTTAATGCAGAAGCGTATTACTACGATTCCTCGCTGTATCTTGGAAACGGTATTTGGAGTCCTCCCCCCAATGCGCTGAAGAAGGCTACTGAGGAGTTTGGGTGAGGTTAAAATTCCACATAACCCGGTACCACGCTGGTGCCGGTACCGGGTTGGTGCCTTTAGATGATATCACCTCCGTCTTAAAAAGAAAATGGTATGTGTCATCAGTGTTTTACATTCAAACCTAATTGAGTTTTCACTATGCTTGAATTAATAAGTATCACACACTTATTTTAATAAGTACAACAAATCCAAAAAAACAAGGTTAAAATACTGTGATCGTTGTGATGTTACACTTTTACAGAATATGAATATTTGTGTTTACCTGATTGAACGTACCTACCTACATGACCCGAATCAACATAATTAATCTGTGCGTATACAAATACAAACTGCTTTATCTATATTAAATCCGTGTTAATCCAACCGAAGTACAGTCATGATTTTGGTTTATAATTATGCACATCTCACTAATGGAAACGGTATTTAATGTTTTCATCATATTATTTGATTTTCATGTAACGTGTGTCGAACATGACTGCGCATATTGCTATGAATTTAAAATTATTAATGACAATGTTAAATATTGCTACGAATGTACACAAAATCTGCTTGGTTGGAGGTAAAATATGATTGGTTGGAAGGGTACAGTTGTCGGAAACAGGTATTGGGAACCATTTTAATGCTCATGAGAAGCAACAATGTTCTGAGATAAAACTTCATTAGTTTACACTTCCATTTTCTTCGTTATTTGATTTTTACTTTTTTAAAGGCTATCTAGAAAAAAAGTGGTATTTTAATAATAAGAACACCTACTTACTAAGAATACGTACTTGTAATCTATCTACGTTTCCCTACTATTGATGGATATATAATAATATGTAGATACATATACCTATCTGCGAGTATGTTGCCCGGCACTCCGTATCCATATTGAGCCCGGCCCGGAATTTTGATTAAGCGTACCTAAACCAGATTATGCTAAGGGTAAAGCGAGCCAGTTTCTTAAACTACTAACAGTTAATAGTGTTTGCCCAAAACTTGGAAGTTACTTATACGCTCGTCGGCATCGGCTATGAGAGTTATAGAGCAAGTTCACCGCCTCCATGTGATCCAAAACTCTTGAGCTATGGTAATCGCGATACAAATCTGCTTTCTGTTTATCGAATACTTGTTTAGGTTTTTATGGTTTAAATTTGAAGAGTTGTGAAACTTAGCGGAATAACAAATGGATTTGTTCAATATTAAAATTGCCAAGGAAACTACTTCTGTTACCCCGCACCTTTTAATTTACCAAAATAACATATCGACTCATTAATCTACGTAAGTATATTAGTTATACATAAATATTAAAAGTAATCCACGATGTGACTTGAATATGGAATTGAATTGACTAACCTAAATCTACCTTTTCTAATCTGATGTTTTTTGATACATCCCTACGGACTTATTTAATTGTCATTGGTTATCTTAGAATGCAATAAAAACAAAAGCTGTTGACAATAAAACAAAAACTGCCTGGCACAGGCATGATAATTTGTCTACTGGTAGGTAGTCTCAAAAATGTTGTTTAATGACTGTATGTAGATTAATAAAAGATTTCTTATTTTTTTTTACATATTATGTAGTAAGTATATTGTAACAAGTTTTATGCATATCATTAGAATATTTTATCACGTCAAAACCTATAACTTTTAACTTAAAAATGGAATAGTCAAGAGAGCTGCTTTTAGAGTGGCTCTTGTGCATAAAAATGGGTTTACACTTTGAGTGTGTTTCGTGCAAAGCTAGTCTGGTGTAAATCAGCGTGTCCATAAGTCGGCTGAGTGTCCGTAAACTGAATATTTATGGAGCGGTGGGGTTATATCCACCCTTAACCCGCCGTTGAGACTTGCGTCAAAACGATTTTGCATAATTTAAATGCCAAAATACTTCAGAATAAACAGCGTTTTCGTTTCAGGAAATAGGGTTATTTTTAATAAGAATTAAATATAAAGAAGCTGTATGTTCAACACATTTTAATAACTTAAAAATTCAGGCAATGCTTACACACTGTTTCTAGGAGAGCGCCGCGAGAGATTAATTCGCAATTTACCGCGAGGCACAATGGTCGCAATTCATAAAGAATATTTTTATGAAAATTTTAATACTCGCGCATACATGCGGCCTCTCATAAATCAAGCTCTTCCAAGCGCCCTTTGAATTTCCGCGCCGATGATATACCGCGACTGCGCCAATTCCGATCTCTACCGTTTATATACAATGTAGTGCTTGCTCCATCTAATTTGCGGGCTTACGTGAACCTTGATGTATCCGTCTATTTATCATAGACCAATAACAATCCAGGACAGCTAATGTCATCAAGCTAACGAACTAATCAAGAAACAAAATTAGACCACGTGATTGGTTTAATATCTTTAGCTTTTTGCTTCCAACCCTTCTGTGGCTTACTGCTGGGCACTGTACTAGATCAAAATTGCGGATTTCAATAATATAAAGTACCTAGGTAAATAATTTTCTGGTGTACCTAATACCTAATAATCACAATTGAATTAATTTTTCATCGTCTGCTTGGTTCATATATAAAAATATTTCCTTTCAACAATTTTTGAACATAGCATGTACCTACATAAAACAATATTATTTTCATGATAATAATGTCACCGCTTTTCATACGTCACGTGTTGTCAACACTTGGTGATGCTTTCATTTTTCAAATCATATTCATAAATAAATTGTGTTGTCTTTACATTTTTCGTATAATAAACTGTAGTATAGTAGGTGTAGTCGATTATAATTTTTGAATTTTATACATAATACACCTATTAATATAAATACAAAGAGTAAAAATAAATTATAAAATACAAGAAGCAAGTTAAAAAGGTACATTTAACATGACTGTATTAAGAAAAAAGAGAACAATTGAGCACATTAAAATTAGATAACGGAACTAAGGACAATTTTGGCGCGGAAAAAGATGTTGTGTTTATAAGATAGTAGAATAAAATATCAAGCATCCGTGAAATCCATAAGCGAACAAAAGTTATCGGCATAGCTAGCAGAATAAGCACGCTGAAGTGTATGACCTGAAGAAGAAAGTGGGAAACCGCTAGTATCTAAAGGCGCAAGACCGGTTGGAGTTGCGCCACCTGAGGGAGGCCTAAAACCAGCAGTGTACATCCAAAGGCAAAACGATAGATAAATGAATTCACTTAAATATGGATTTACAGAAATTTAGTTTAGAGGGTGCCATATTCACCATTGGTCGTAGATAAATAACTTTACGAACATGAGCGTACTCAAATATTGGTGGAACGTGGTCTTAGAGAGACCGCCAAGATTTACTCAGAGCTCGTTTGGAATCTGAATCACATATTGAATATGTAAGGTAAAATATGGTTTTGAAATATTATCTCTTGAAGTGAAATTTCCTTATTCAGAAATCATAATGGAAATTGTGTTAATACGGGAAATAGTGGTAGTAGTAGATATGTAAGTAGAAGTGATCTTGTGACAGAAAATTAACTCAATATAACTTAGGTACAGGTCATACCTACTTAGCGATTACATAACATTAAATTAAAATGCTATTTTACTTTAGCAATTAACAAATTTTATTGAACTACGTAAAATGTACAAAAGACAGGAATAATTCTAAATAGCATTCTCTAAAAGCCAACTTTGTGAAATACACTGTAAACACAAATATCTATAAATGAAAAAAAAAACTATAATACGATATATATAATAGCATAGATATATATTTTTTAAACTAAATGTTGCAATTCAGTTGATTTTGAATTTCATAGTTAAAATTTTAAGTATCGAAATAAATTAAACATTTAACATTTTTACACACTCACATACAGAACTTCAGTTATTTCATAATAAGCAATTCACTTGTACGTGTATCTGTTTTGTCTTCTATTTCCTACGCAACATCTATGACGATTATTCATATCGATTCCAATTGGAATGAAGGGTTGAAGGAGATATATTGTCGGCAATACACGGAGTGTGGTGCGATGGACCGACAAATTATAGCCGTCCGGGGAACAGGAAATATTGGCCAGCGCC
>DWQL01001751.1:0-10860 GCA_018231265.1 Noctuana haematospila
ATCACTATGCGCTTAAGCTAATGTTAAGGAACGCAAACCGATCGCCCATTACAGTATTTTTTTATTACTAAAAACTGCGCCTTAATATGACAGACTACGTCGCTATTGCATAATGCGGTCCGTCGTACGATGTCTGAATAGCGAGAGCTCATTGAGCACGTTCATGTGTTGTAGGCGTTGATGAATGAGCCAAGGTAACCAGACTGTACAACACAATGACATAATTAACATTACGTTACTTTATAGAGATTCTATTTGAATGTTAAAACCTTAGGTTACAACTATATGCGATAAGTCAAAGTCAAAATTTTTTATTCTTCATAAAGTGCACATACAGGTCATATGCATCATAAGGTGCACATAAGGTGCGTATACACACTGGATGAACGTCAAATAATACGGTTCATCGGCTTTAAGCGTCCTTTTGGCTAAGGTAGGGCGGGAAAGGCTGCGAAAAAAACTCTCGGCACTCCTTTAAAATCTAACCTAAGAATTCCTAACACTGCCATAATTTGAAAAAGCACGGATTTTTTACTCGGAAAAGAGTGTATGGACGTCAATGAACTTTAAAAATATGAATCATAATTCAATCATAGAATAGAGAGTAGTCGTAAAAAAAACTATTAACTGTTCAGCTTAAATGGCAACAGTGGGCGGATCGCCGGTTACGTCGTGTCGGTAGGCGACATGCTAGGACCCTCCTCGTCCCCGTCTGTCACGCTCGCTCGACCTTCTGCTCTCTATGTACAGATTATCAGCAAGATAGCCTTCATCGGCGGCGAATGTATGTCTGCAACAAGATTGCAGTTACGTCAGCCAAGTTCACCTTGGTTCATTCACAAACGCCTACGGAACACTGGCTCAATGAGTGTATTGGACAGATTAGACAACTGTTTTGTAAGATACAATATTCGGTGCCTCTGTATTACATAGATTAGGAGAAACTTATATATTTGCATGAATAAATATGGGTAAGTACAATGGTGTTACAGTACGACATAAACTTCAATTGATATTTACTTTTTCAGGTGTTAAAATTAAATAAGATGCTAAAATTAATTGTTAAATTAAGCTAAAATAATCACAACTATACACAGTAGATATTTAATTTGAAATATTTCGATTACATAGAATATAAATAGAATTGAATACACATTATTGGACATAACAAGTTAGGATTTAAATTGAAAACTTATTAGGTTTGGGCATAGCCTATATATTATATTTACTATAACTTAAACCCCGGGAAAAGTTAACAGTCGGATAAAAATCATAATTATGCAACCGATTACCGAACGACTAGCAAACCACCTTAAATGTATTTGATAATAAACATTATACCGAAATGGAATACACGTATATCGTATCCGGCGATCACTTGCTTTGAATTATTGATGCTCCCACCATTGTAGTCGTGGTGTGACATTGGCCTTGTAAATATTGTTAGCTAATTTTGGAATGACTTCCTTGCTTTCGATGTTGTTGAAGGCCGTATAATGAGCATTATAAGTATGGGTTATCTATGTCTAGGTCTATCGGTTAGTTACTTAGAATAAGAATAAATAAATAACGCTTCACACTCACAGTCCCACATTAGGATTTTTTGTATCGTGGGTGCTATGGACACAAACAAAGACAATTTCACAAACACCTATACCGAGAACAGAACTTAAAATTTATCATTTAAATTTGTGCCCCGCCGGGAAATGAACCCGGGACCCTTCGAATGGTGGGCAGGCGTGGTAACCACTACACCACGCGGGTCGTCAGATCGCACAAAATTTATTTTTATTTATTTATTACGTCTAACGAACGTTCATTCTAAAGAAAAGCAAGTCTATTAAAACGCCTACTGAATTAAAGCAAGTGTGTAACAGCTCTAAAGCTACTGTAGTTTATTAGGCCAACTTATTTGGTATCCAATTGTCAGAATACAGATTAAAAACTATACCAAAGTTATCCTTTAAGAAAACAAGGAAATAACAAGGCGAAGTCCAGCAAGAAACCAGTACAACAAAGGCGGGATTGCAACCCTTTGTCAAATCACCGTTGGGAAACTTTTAAGTGATTTTTTGCGAGTAATTATTTTAGTCTGCCAACTTGCTCCGGGTTTGTATAACGGACAATAATTAATTGTGGACGAGGCGATTAAGAAGTTTGCGATGCAGTTTTTATGCAGGGAATAGTTCGGGAAAGACTTTGTTCGCGGCGATTAGGGAAGTTTCAGTAAGTTTTTATGCCCTTCTCTGTGTTTCCTCTACTAAACCGAGTACTATAATTATAGGAGAGTAAAAAAGGAATAAACGAGGCAAGAATACGAAAGGTCGGTTCGTCGCTAACGAAGCTACACCCTGTTAGTATTATGAAGAATGAAAAAAGAGAAATGTTTCACGAAATAAATTTATATTAGACAATTTCCTTCATTTCGTTTATTTGTTATTTAAATTACGGAGTTATTTTTTACAATATAAGAAAATTACTTTCCAGATACACAGGCGAGTTGGTACTTATTACGAATGTTTACTTCTAAGAAAGGACTGCCTTGGAGTGCCTTGTCGACTCTGAATGCTTTTAAACATTTGGATGGCGTGGCAGAGTAGTAACACGAGTAGGTATCTACCTATATGATATCAGCAGACATCAGCATGTTACCTTTCTCAATATGATCTGCTATACTTTCACAATATAAACCTAGTTTCTTAAAAAACTGACTTCATACATCATTATAATTTCTGTCCCGCCGGGAATCGAACCCTGGACCCATCGAATGTTGTAGCGGAATGGTAAACATTATATCACGATCATCGTTAGCAGTAATGGGTGTGTCTGTAGAACCTTTTTGGTTTAAAATTTGACTTATTTACTAATATTGTCACATACGCTTGGTTTTTGAAATTTTTGTCAATAGAACGTGTTGGCGGATGAAAAATTCTTTGGCGACAATCAAAGAAATTTTCAAACAAAAGATTCGTCGACGCACAAACTCAGCTGGGCTTACCCAATAAAGTCCAACAATGTGCGTATTTACATTACATTGAATTCTCGGCCCTCGGACTTTTAAATTCGATTCTCATTTGACTCGTATTGTCGAGCGATCATTGTAAGCAACTGTTGATTGTTAAAGAAAGACTGGCTTATGCCCGCGACTTTGAACGAGTAGTTTTCAAAATTAATTGGAATAAGGAATCACGTTGTCCTATATAAACTATGTCCCCCCTTTTCATCCCCTGAGGGGTAGAATTTCGGAAAAGTCTTACTTAGAGCTCACTTATATCATGAAAGGAATTCATGAACCAAATTTCAAGTTTCTAGGTACAGTAGTTTCGGCTGTGCGTTGATAATTATAATTCAGTGAATCAGCTTTGCCTTTTATACATTATACAATAGATTGGGCGAACGAACACTGATATTATATATTTCGCGACTATATTAAAAGCGCATTCAACTAAGCGCTCATTTGGTGCTGATTTTCTTGTTGCTGATGTGTATCAGGTTAAAAAGCGATCGAATGTTTGTAATACTCTTTATATCAAGAAAATAAAGGAAAATAAAAACACTAATAAATACAAACAATCAAATTGCCCATTCCATTTTAAGTGGTCGTAAAAGTGAGTGTTTATTCATCACGAAACCCAAACACACAACCACTTGAGCCACACTCGTATATTCATTAGATTTTAATTTCAATTCACGAACACTTCTCAAGCGAACTTTCACATATTGTGACGAGATAAATTCTGAAGGGGAGGAGCGAGCACGCGGCGTGTTATGAAGTGTGTGCACAAAGTTTTGGGACCGGTTTTAAGTATGACGTAATACCGTATGTATTTAGGGATATTAACAAGTAATCGTAGAAAAAGGATACAAATATTTAAGTGGTTTAATCGACTACGATCTTTTTCAAGAATAGGAACGAGTTCAATTTCGTACTTAGGGATATTTATGAAATGAAGATTTAGGGAACAACATTTAATGTAAAAGTAGTAGTGAATTTATTGTGGAACTAGTTTTTCTTTAAATAATAAAGATTAAAAAATAATTATAAGTTATATTGAATATTTTTTATGAGCAGGAAAAAAGTTTAAAGACACATAAGTTATAACATAAGCAACGATGGAATAAAGCAGCGGATAACACATAGTAAGTATATTAAGATAATATTTATGAAATTCTAAAACCATTTTGTATGGCGGCAAAATAATAAAATAATTGTGCGAAATTCCTGCTGTTTATTTTTTCAAATTATACGCAAAATATAATGTAGTTGTAATTGTTTTTTCATAGACGAGCTCATCGCATTAAGCAGCTAATTGTAATGATTTCGTAACATTTTCACAAACATTAAAACACGACAAGGAAAATATTGTCACTGTGCGCTGTGCTCCAAAATCCAAAAAAAGTCTCAGCAACCAATCCTCAATTTTAGCACAAAAATAATTGACGTTCACGCTGATAACTTTTTCACTGTCGAACTAAATCCGCGTCGATTTAGTTTGAACAATGAAAAAAATCTTTTGTAGGCATTTTCAACGCACCATCCACAGCTACTCGTCGAGAGCCGGGATTAGATACGCCGCTGAAATATTGATAGTGTATTCAACTTAAATGAATATCGCATGTCGAACGATATGGCGAAAAAAATAATAAAACAATGGAAATGTTTTCGCCTGACTAGATAGTAGGTCAGTAGCGCAATAGAGGGTTTTTTTTTATTTATTTAAATGTGCAGGAAACGAGCGAGCATGCCGTTTATTGTCAAAGGGTCGATGAAGCCCTAGAATTTAGAATAAAGAATATATGAGTAATGAGTATAGAAATAGTAGATAGTCATAATAATATATTATATTTGAAAAAATTTAATTCCACGGAGTGATCGAATGAAACAAAAGATGGCCGTAATTGCGTGTAAGTTGAGACAGATATAAGATTTTAAACCGGTAATTGAGTCGCATGCTCTGTTGAAAATAAATGGATTTTAGTAAAAACTAGTCGTAACTTGTTGCTTTTTTCTATCAACAAAATATTATGTTCTTATGTTTTTCATTCATCTATATTAAGTAGTATGTATATTGTATAGTATTATATTTGCCATAAGCCATTGTTGACTGTACGGGGATAGTACGTCAAGGCAATATGCAAATTTATACAGCAACTTGATGCAAAACCCCGCGGTACAATGCGGCAGCGATACATTTATAAGACCCGCTATCTAATTGCTTTTCGATTATAGGCCTGCCATTTGTGAATATTGTATTACTCGGTGCAAGTACCGGCTTTCTACATTCACACCAAATGGAATCTATCAAATATATCAATTATAAGTATACAAACTCTAATAAACTGCTTATGAAGCACGCTTTAAATAAATTATATTTTAGAAATAATTTAATAAATTTAACAGAGTGTCAAATATGACACTCGAGGATTTGCTAAACTTATAACTCGCGTTACGTAAACAATCGACTAAAGGAGTGCCGAGAGTTTTTTTCGCCGGCTTTTTTCTCTTGTCCTACCTTCGCCAAAAGGGCGCCTAAAGCCGATGTACCTTATATACAAATAAATACCTTATGATGAATAGAAAATTTAGAATTTTAGATTTTTTTTACTAGAACTATGAGTAGAGTAAGGCGTAATTTCATAATAATTTTCTCTTATCTCTCTTACATTATATTACTTACAAACGTTTGATATGTTATATACAGCAATAATATTATTTCACAGTACGTAAAATATTCGTGGACTCCGGGAAATTATTCAAGTAGTTTGAGTAAATAGAGTATTGAATGAGATTCTTCTGAGTAACTCAATATTATGGTTAAGCTCTTTGATTTATTATTAAGGTTACGTCGAATTATATTGCTGTAGTGGTTATTCAGTCTTGGCTGTGGTAGAACTTAATTATTACTTAAGCAGTCTTGGTAACTATTACATATAAAACTAACTACATTATATAAAATAGAATTAGAAATGTAGAGAAACAAGCACGAAGTACCTCAGAATCAGACTATTAAAAATTTAAGATGTAATTTTAAATTATTTAATACTGGTATTTGCCTTTGATTAAGCTTAGACTAAGTTGATTTTAAATCGACTGACAAACATTTTAATAACAGAAATTGACATTAAAACGTTACTTAAGTCTTTATAAAATCTTTATCATCCGCAACTTTAAGCATCAGACGGGTCGACAAAGATAGGTAACAAAAAATGCACCACCCCATAATTATCTATAGGTTGGATCTGAATATTAAAAAATTAGAGATTAAAATGGCGACTGCCTCAGTTATATATCTAAACTTTCGTCAGATATTCGCACAGGCTTCAGTCTCAGTATCCTTTACAGGCCTGTAAAACGGGGGCAGAGTTTGTATGGATCAACAATCCTTGGTTACCGATTAATTATTAAATCCACGCAGACAAAATCGCGGGCATAAGCTAGGCAACATTAAAATGTGCTCATCACACAGTACATGTGAACAAACGAGATAAAACTGATAACGCGGCATTGAAACAAACAAACAAACAACAACTGTAATCAATCTCTTGCTCTAACATCTGCCCGAACAATATATGAGAAACAGCGTCTAGTTCGTATCCTCGGCTTTAATCAAATTCAGATTAAACTTTACTTGATTAATCGTTCGCAATCTACGGTAAGTAGTTTGTTTATCATCACAACACATTATGTGATTTAACACAGTTTCAAGGAAATCATTAAACAAATCTATTGAAGTGGATAGGTAAGTAAAAATAATGCAAATGTTTGCCTTGTAACCTATAGGAATTTATTGAATAATTTCTTAAAGCGAATCCTTTATTTAGTTGTCACATAAAATATTTTAAATAAAATAAATAAATAACGCTTCACACTCACAGCCCCACACTAGGATTCCCTGTGTCGTAGGTGCCATGGACACATACAAAGACAAATACACAAACACCCAAACCGAGACCACATCTAAATTCATCATCAATTGCTGCCCCGCCGGGGATCAAACCCGGGACACTTCGAACGGTGGACTGGCGTGGTAACCACTACACCACACGGACATATAAAATGCTTTGTCCTGAATGACTGACTGACAGATCAACGCACAGCCTAAATGCATAAAAAGTCTTTAAATATTACATTTTAATAAAGTTTCCGCACTGTTATGTTAATTATAAACAGCTGTCTAACGGTTAAGACCTTTGTACATAATTTTAAACAGGTTGTAAAAAAAAAATTGGTTTTGATAACAATTAATGGACCTATAGGTAGGTATCTACAATCTACGACCCAGCAATTAATAATCGTACTTTATACAAAAACAATGCTTATCATTAGATTAAACTGACACCACGGGTCATATGGGGTCACGATCGGAAATAATAATAAGTTATTTGTCATTCATATTTCATATCCAATCCAACAGTTCAGTATTTGTTCAGCTGGCTGTCATACATACTTGTAGTTCATTTTCAGTGATTTTAAACTTGCTTTAATGTATAAGGATTTTTCGGTTTTTGAACGAAGTTTAAAAAGTCAGTATCTAATTATAGTGGTGTTTAGTGGTAGTGTTTCGTCGATATCGATAATTTGGACTTACGGATGAAATAGGTATAATACATTCAATTCTTGCATTGTAAAGAAAATTAATTACGTATTTTCTTAAAGGAAATAGGTTATTCCTCCAAGCGTAGGTACTTGAGATAGTGGCCTATAATTTAATTCTGACAGTCTATTGGTTTAATATGCACGTTCTACTTAAATACGGAAATCAGTACGTAGATAGTAATATTATGTGCTCTCATGGTATTTTTTTCATTCGCAGATAAAAAAATGAAAATTTTCTTGATACTGTCACTGTTAACTGTGTCCACCGCGACGGCTGGAAAAGTCAACTGCCACGCCTGTCTAAACAGAGTCTGCCACAAAAAAGTCACAATCTTCGAAGCTCGAAAATTCTCCGGTCAATTAGCCGTAGACAGAACTAACAATATCCTTTACTTCCATTACAAAAACCATCGATCCAAAGATTTCACGGGTGCATTTGACTTAGACGACATCAAATTTAGAATTATCAAAAATGTTAGCTTCACTTTTGGACGAGCGGTGAACCAAGAAACGAGAGAGGTTTACATGTCTGGAGACCGAGGAGTTTACGTATACAATCCCATTACAAATAAAACTCAGCCGTATGGACTCTTAGATAAAACGGTCTGGCATCTTCAATACCATAATAAACTATACTTCTCACAATTTCAAAGGAAAGGACTCTCCACTTTTGCTAATAAGAAAACGGAATCCATTTCTGCATTATCCAATTACAGTATTGACGATTTTATTATCGACAAAAATGGTGACATCTTTATTTTTAGTAACCTCGCGACGTACGTCCTGAGAAATGGCGCGAAAAAGGCGGCCATGTTTGAAGACGAAATATACTTTTTAGCCACAGACAACAACTCCGACGCTTACTTCATTCAGCCATTCACAAAAGCAATATATAAATTGGATTATTCAACGCGGCGTTTAGAGGAAATTGGTGCTTTGGATAAAGGATCTATATTAAAAGTTGTATTTGATGCAAATAATAACATGATTTATTTAGACGGTGCAGACCAAAAACTTTATTATTTAATGCCCAATTTCCACAAGTGTAGTGTTGTAACAAAAGGAAAGGGAAAAAACACTAAGAAGTTTGTTCAATTGATAATGAAATAATTGACTATTGGATTTAAAGAATATTAATTTATTTATATGTTAGCTGCCCATTAGATTAATCTATGGACATAGATACTCTTATCTAATCTACAATTTGGAAATTAGAATTATGAATAGAACGTTATTTTCAGAAATGGTTATTTCATTTTTTAAATTACGACCTCTATATTGAATAATATTGGTTATAATAGTAATATAACAAAATCAAAGACCAACCATTTAAAATATACAAGCTTTATTAACATGTTATTAAAAAATTATACTACAGTAAAAACAAAATGTTTTTATGAGAAAATCCTTTAGCTATGTATATCTACGTTCATTTATTAAAATAAAACAAAGTGTTTTTTTTTGTTTGTTTTACATCGGTATAAAATAATAAAAAAATTAAGCTATTAGCTTAAATTACCGTAATTTTAAAATTCAAGTTTCAAGACTGTTAAATAAATAAATATTAATATATTTTTATTTACATAACATAATTTTTAAACTATCCAATAATTAACAAACATTCATAATTTTTTTTTTCTTTATTAATTTGTCCTAAAATGCTTTCTTTTTTGGTCCTCATTCCTTTGGTAAAAAAAATAGAAGATTATCAATTTACAACACAATATTCCATTTTTAATTATTTCTCCAGCAATATAATAATAATATAGTCTATGATAATACTTGTCGAATATAAAATAATAAACATAAATAATTTATTTTACGATTTTTCTTTAAAACTTTCTGTTTTCGTAAAGAATACAAGGTTGTCACATACCACCGAAAATCACAGAAAATATACCCATAAGAATACAAATTGAATGTAAATTATTAATTAAAAAATAGAAGTAATCAGTACATAAAATAACACTGTATAGTTTTCAAATCATTGTCATAAATTTCAACCTTTTAACAGCTCTTTATTTATTTTTTCATTACCACTTTTATTGTCTATCCAATCGTTTGAAAAGTAAACTCATATTTTAGTCCTCAAGAATTCTTTGGTAGCTTTTGGCGGCGAAAATAATATTTATTTAGACGCATGTCATGCATCTAATATACATAAAATTTTCTCAGTTCCATAATCTATAATTATTATATTTTTCTATTCCAATATTTTTTTTCTACTGATCGCCAAAAGGTGCACCGAAAACAAATAATCACGCCATCTAGTGTTAAAATACTAATCGTCAATAGATGGCGCTGAATCCAAAATCCAAGATAACAATCACAGTGTTCTCCGAAAAATGGCGCTGATTCGTACATCAACAATTTAAATATATCGCCATCTAGCGGCGAGTAATTTTTCAAGCAAACTTTTACAACAATGTTACGAAGACTACACTTTACTCTGCCTACATATCCGCTCCGTCCAAATAGTGTGTATGGGCGCGAGGGAAAGCTCCTTGAGGATCTGGAACCACGGCTTAGGACTTCGCCTCTGCCTGGAAAAGGGAAAGTTTGTGATATCTACATTAGTTTGATACTAACTACATACTTAACTTTACCTTTACCTCGTGAGTACGGCGAGAACTAAAAGTGAATAGTATTCATTTCTTGTTTTCTTATTCAATTGTGACTTTTTACTATACGAGGCTGGCAATGTACAGCGCGATAGCTCGTTAGTAAAAATCGAAATACTAAGCCCCCCAGATAAAACTACTTATGTTCACTTTTTTTATACTTTTTTACTTTCTTGTATAGTTTTACATCGTTCTATGGAACCATCTATACTAATAATACCAAGCTGAAGAATTTGTTGTTTCATTGTTTTTTTGAACGCGCTAATCTCAGGAACTACTGGACCGATTAGAAAAATTCTTTTAATGTCAGATAGTCCATTTATCGAGAAAGGCTAGGTTATCAAGCGTTACGTTGCAATTATTACCGCGGGTGAAACCGGGGGCACAGCTTAGTTAATATATAAAATTAAAACAGTTTAAGCATCAATAGTAGAGTTAAATATTACATACAGGACATTCCATTCCCTCTCGGCTCTTGTTGGCCATCGTATCAGGCTTGTATTCATTCTCCAGTCCGAAATACTGAAAATGAGCATGTTATATAATATATATGTTATGTTATATGTCTCCACCAATCCGCATTGGAGCAGCGTGGTGGAGTATGCTCCAGGCCTTCCTCGGTTGTGGGGAGAGACCCGTGCC
>DWQL01001752.1:0-10857 GCA_018231265.1 Noctuana haematospila
GGGCCATTTTACCATTTGACGTTTGAATCTTAATATGATTCAGATATGATTCACCCAAAGTGGCTATTTTAGACCCGCAGGACTCTGACAATGAGAAGACATGGCATGTATTCTTATTGTTTGACCCATATCTACTCTACAAAAAAATAGCTCTATACTTGTCATAAAATGTCACTTACTTGTCTATACTTGTCACTTTTCTCGTGTGATTAAAAACGTAAAAAGTTTAATTCGAACAGGTACTCGCATCGCGTTCACCGGTTTCGCTCAGCGTATTTTCCAACAAAACTAGATGATATCGCTCTTCACTGCATTGCTTAACTGGCGATCGAACAAAGGCCATTGTTGATTTCGCTCCAGATCAGTGTTTCATCTTGAGCCAGATGTATTGTTGTTCAAGCATCGCTCCACTCAGAATCACGGCAGAATTTTTCTTAGAATAGGTACAGTGCAATATGTACGTAGTGGCATTTTTATTACTCAACGATTTTTTATTAGTCAAGCATTGTTGCAAGCGTTGCACAAACTGTTTTCTTTTAGCTATTTTTTTATACAGCTTCTCATTTAGAAGAAGTACCAACGTCCATAAGTTTCATCTGAAGTGTTCTTTGCCGCGATTTTGCTTTGGTCTCCGATCTAGTTGCAATAAGAGATTGATTTAATAGATAGACGCATGGAGTGCATTTGCTTCCCATGTGTGTATGGAATAGGTTGAATGTGGGTACTGTGGGTACTATCAGGTTGTTTGCAGGAATGCTCGTTTCCTGTAGTAAAAACTTGTCTTATGTATCTATGCACGGAAGAATTTTGTTTCATTTAAAAGTATCTTTTTTTTCTTTCAAAGTTTTTGGCGTAATAAGCAAAAATAACTTCAAAATTCAAACATTTTATCCCATACATCTACAATTGAAGTAGAAATTAGTATATACAATACATTATTATTTAAAATAATTTACAAACGAATTTTTTGATTTTTAAAACCGTACTTTTGATTTTACATCAACAAGAACTCAATAAAAATCAAGTTAAAAATGTAGATACTTCCATATTGATATTGATAACGAACAAAGGGCAAGTCTTGACTTGTGGCTTCAGATACCAAGTGTTTCATCTCAAAGCCCTGTATTGTAGTTCGAGGACTGCTCGAGTTTGATGTTGAAGCGATACGATTACTTAAAACGCTGCTCAGCAACTGATGTATACAAATAAAGTATGTTTTTGTCGTTGTTTTTAACGTTGAGGCTTGAGCGTATTTTTTTCCTAATCTAAAACACAATAATATTGTTTTACGGCAGTCGGTAAGCGGTGTAACGCATGTTCCTCTTCATTAGTATCTATAAAGTACTGCACTTAAATTGTACTCAAGTACATATTTTGTATATTAAAACAAATGAATAAATAAACGCCTTGCGCTATTGCCCTGTGTTAATTTGTAAAACACAAACATTGGGTATAATATAATAATTAGTTTAATAACAAGCGTGAAAACCTAACAAAACTCTCGGTGTCACTAATGATTATTTGTCTAGCCATGGCAATCAAGCGTGTTCTTGTGTACCCTATCGGTCCACTACGGCTAAATCGGGCGCATCACCCAATCAACTGTGTAAATATTTGCCGATTGCGGAATAAATAACCAATGGAGCACGCTTTTTCTCTCTGAGAGAAACTGATATTTTTGTCAAGGATATAAAAGTGAAATCATTTTGTATTTAGTGTGACTTCATGAATGAGGTTTAACTTATCTTTCACCATTTTTTTTCTTGTGCATTTATGTACCTTGCACAGTATATATAGGTATTTTATTCCATTTATTCCAAATGTGTGAGTTTTTACAATTGCCCTGGTATTTTTGCAAACATTAACCATTAAAGTTTAGTGATTACATTATGATACTATTAATAATCTAGTATACTATAGTAAATAATATAATAATATAAATAATAATAGTCAATAAAGTCGAAAGTAAATTTTTTATTCATCATAATTATTTGCATTATCACATAAGCTTACCTAATGAAAGTCAAAATAAATAAATAGATAAAGATCAGATTGGTCATCCCTGCAGATTAATTATAAATTTATAAAATCAGATAGATTACCAACCAAACCCTTTCAGAAATTCGTGTATCTTGTATCTTACGAGTATGTATTACAAAGATAAAGTTATCAGAACGAAGTATGGTAGGTAGGTTCACCTACAATAATAAGTGCGTATAGGCACGTGGCCCTAATTGAAGTAGACTCTTTTTTCAGAACGTTAGGGTCAATGAACTCATATGAAAAGCTTCCAACCTTTTAAAGGGAAAGGCTTTAAATGCTCTCACAGAAATTCAGATTCCTTTTCAATATACGGGTTTTTGATTCAGCTGCGTCCATGCACGCACGTTCACAGATCATGTTTCATGACGGTTCGAAAGTACAGGGAAAGAAATTATATTTTATTGTAAGTGTTCGTATTATGTTTGTTTGTGTCCTTGTATGTTTAACTTAAATTTCAATTCGATAGCTACTTTAATTACTAAAAAAATAGTAACTACTTAGTATATTAGTATGTTAAATTTGAAATATTGCACGTAACAAAAGTAAACGTTTAGTTTATGGTCGACAAGTATTCAATTAACTTCAAGCCTTGGCATGAGAATCCTAGGAGGTATAGGCGCCGCTATGACGTTACTATCAGACCGATGAATGATGATAATTGCCCATACTTTGGTTAAACTTTGCCCGAATTGCTTTCTGACTTTATCCTACCAGGAAATAGAATTTTCTGGAATGTATTATTATATGTTTTCGTTTAGGTTATTATGTTGCTACCAAAGATAGGTTTATACTGTGAAAATAAAATCTAGGACCCCTCTGAAGAATGTCAATATATTTTTTGTTGGCATTCACACCCCGCAATATTTAGCTCATGTTTATTACATCCAGCAAGAGAATATAATAATAACAATAAGGCTTCAAACTCACAGGCCCACACTAGGATTCCCTGTGTCGTGGTTGCCATGGACACATACAAAGACAAATACACTAACACCCAGACCGAGATAATAAATCAAAATTCATCATGATCATACTAAACACTGTTATTTACTTTATTACTCGGTATGTGTTCAAAGAAAAAACCAGTTTAAATTTAGCTTGACGGTGCCAGCAAGGTTTTACATCCATGGAACACCGTTTAGCAAGAAGTGACGTCCGTAGTTTGCGGGCGGGCGGCGGAAAACTTGGGCGGTCGTTTGAATCACCCGACGATTTGTTTGACGAACAAGTTTCGCTTTGATGGCAACTAGAATACAAGTAATGAGCAAGGGTGGATGGTTATCTGATGTACCTACTCAGAGTTAGATGTTGGCAAGTTGATATAGAGATAAAAATAGGTGTACGAGTATATAAGTTGAATGGGATATCATTTCGGTGAAACGGGTATGGTATCATTTTAATTTTTAACCAATTTACCTGCGGAATTCAAATATCTACAGTTGCAATCCACAATTCAAACTCAAAGTATTAAAGATGGCGCTTTCATAAATATTGAAACTTTTCGCTATTGTATGCAAAGTTTCACTGGGGTTCCCTGGTTGACTAAGTTATGAAAGAAATTCTTTTCGAAAAGTAAAATTATGTAATGTTGTTAAAGTATTGCTGTTGTTAATGGAATACAAATATGTGTGCGGGTGGCATGTTTTCGCGAATAGTAGGAAGACAATGCGTGTCTTTATAGAAAAATGAGCGGACAAACATAAGCTCTAAAAATGTACTAGTGAATGGCCGCACCATTGTTGGTACTTATATGTAGGTTCGTACCTAAAGTGCGTAGTGAAACAGACCTAGATTAAGTAAGATTATCAGGATTTTCGACAGAATTCGTAAAAGAGCTTTAAAGTAATTTTCTTCATTGGAATATCAAAGGCTTATAAATTAGCCGAGACTCAACTTTGAATTCGTAATTATATTAAATCGTAAACAATGGGTGTTAAGATTAAATTGTAATTACCTCAGTTGGCTCATGCATTGTTTAAAATGGATTCCAGCAAATTTTCTAATCAGCCAGTTTTACTGTACTTAATTTTATGGTGCCTGGATGGTAATTTCGTTGATTAAATAAACGTTATTCGTGTTAGGCTGTTTCTTCAGTTGTACGTTCAGGTTGTAGAAGGTGGACAGAAATTCACATGCTCTGCTAGAACTTTCTGGAAACCTCTGAGATGTAGATTTTATCACAACGTTTTCCGTCAGCGTTGCTGCCAATGACATTTAATTGTTTAAAATGTACATAGTCGTAAGTAAGGAAAATCATTAGTAGGTACATGCCGCTGGTATTTGAACCAGGTCCTGTCAATAAGAGGCCTAATTCTTAACCACTGAGCTATAGAGGTAATGAGCTATCTAGATGATCAATAGTAAAATATATGTCCGTATATAATAAGTAGATTAAACAATAATATATTATTTTTTCTTAAAATATTTTTAGACTTTATTTCAGTTATCTCATTTCCAACAAGAATATAGTACGATACATTTTCCGCGGGTCGATGACCTCTTGTTTCTTCGGCTCATAAACGTTTTCCTCAAGGCCTTTCCGACAGAGATCCATATTATTATTCTACCTGTACATGTGCAAAGGGTGGAATATCTGATTTCATCATTGTTTCTCTTCGTGAATTAGTAATGGATTGTTTATTGTGCTCTATATTTCACAGTGTACCTGTAC
Organism: Noctuana haematospila; assembly: GCA_018231265.1. Classification (NCBI taxonomy): domain Eukaryota; kingdom Metazoa; phylum Arthropoda; class Insecta; order Lepidoptera; family Hesperiidae; genus Noctuana; species Noctuana haematospila. The sequence goes on from DWQL01001752.1 coordinate 4,715, forward strand.
CTACCTATAGCTCATTTTTTCGACGCAATTAACAAATGGTTTGTACGATATTTTTGATCTAAAAAAAAGTTTAGACTCAAATAAATTTAATCATCCGATTGTTTACTTATCATTATTTTATGTATGTACCTACTCGTAATGTATGAAATAAATTTATGAACTTCATTATATTACCTTATTTCAATTGATTTGCGATTAGCAAATTAAGCAGGAAATCCCCTTCTCAGAAATCAATGAGAGCTAAAGATTCATCTTTGAAAAATTTATCGGGGGTCGGCTCAACTCATTCGATAAAATTTCTGACTAATTGTTGCCGCCTTTGAGACTTGCTTTGTCAGTTTTGCTCAAATTAAAACGTTTTTCAGCCGGTCAACCGATTTCAAACCTTACGCCCTAGATTTAAGGTTCTAATCAAAGTTGCACATTCAGTTGAGCTTAAGCGCTGTTGAAAGCAATTGTATTCAAACAGCGTATTACACTGAACGCTACATTTGCTGGTCTTTTATAGTCGACAAACGATATAATCGAACAATACTTATGCTCTCCTAATGGAACAAAATGGCATCGTTCCGGAAATATTTTACGTGGACGATTTAAATTTGAGTGCAAAGCGTTCTGTTATAGCGTACAGCGTTCTGTTATAGCGTACCGTCAACGAAGTAAAGGCCGGCTAATCATCATTCCCACGTATTTATCTGATTTATGCCCCTGCGTGACTGCCTTCATTCTTCAAAAGTGATTTTATTGCCACTCATCTACATACAAATTTGAACTGTAATCCTTAAACATTTAAGCTCAAATTATAACGGACAGGCATAAAACAGTGTCATGTTTGCGCTGTATAACCCTGAAATTAGGAACGGCCAAACTAATCAAAAGAACATTATTAATTTGTTGATGGAAAGCCATAGTTTTATTGTTCCTCGCTCAACTGCCGACTTGGTAACATGTGAATATTTCTTATGTAAAAATTTTCAAAAGGTGCAGTTTAATTTCATTACTAGAACATTTGACTAGAACCATTGAGTTACTTTATAACACCGTTTCTTTCATAGTTCAAAAAATCAAAAATCAAAATCAAGATTTACTACCTAAAACAAAAATTGCATTCGAAATTGAAGATTGAATCCTTTTGAGCTATCTACATAATATGATAATATAAATATATTATATAACTTCAAAATATTTACTTTCTTTTTCTAAATCTTTTGCACATACGAGTACGATAAAGAAATTGGATTTTTTAAGGTTCTGTACCTATATCTTTACCAATCATTCTTTGTTGAATCAAAATAATAAGGTTACCACTTAAATAAACAATTTTTTCTGCTACAAATTCGCCAAGGTCTCTTTTATTTTACAGATTCGACAACGAATCTCGACTTCTACATGTATGAACTTAAGAAAACAAAATATGTCACTTTATCTAGTGTATGGCCACTAGTGAGAAGTGATTGAAAATAATAAATGAAAATTTACAAAACGAAATATCAGGAACTAGAGTTATATCTTTAAAGTGACATGGATTACAATTGAAGTGTATGAAAGTGCGTGTTTAATTGGCCATCCAAACCCACGAGAAACAGAACCTGTTTTGTCCTATCTCGCTCCGGATTTCGTCACATGATTTTCAAAGTGATTCAGAAGAATCATTAGTTCACTTAATTAGCGGAAAAGTTCCACTACCAATCAAAATTAACATAATAGGGTTTTGAATTTGAAATTGGATCACAATATCTCCATCTAATAAAAAAAGTTGTGCACTCGCACGAGGGCACCAATGGAGCGTACTAATTGAATATGATGCAGCAATATCTCCTCTACTCGTATATTCGTGCTGTCACAAAGCTGCATTATATTTTATTTTCGTTTGCACCGACGTTCTTGTTTTCTACGATCATTAACAGTCTCACAGGATTGGATTTATTTTTGCTATTCTGTATTCATTTCATCTTCGTTTGTCAGATTCAATATAATTCGTGGATACAACTTGATTCACGATGTATGTCCTATATCATCTTTTTTGAATAAGCAAATTTATTATACATACTAAGATTTCTTGGACACAGAAAAGTCCGATTTTTCCAAACCACCACAACTTTTAAGTTTAATATAGACGTTATACTTTTGGATAAATTTTTCTCTTGTATGATATTTGCCAGATGTGCCCACTGCAACGCCAAGCCGTCAATTTCTCCTGGGAGACTTTTGAAGTGGAATTTGTCTCTCAGTAGAAATGTAAGAGAATATACATTAAGTTCTCAATATCGTACGTTCACAGAAATACTCAATACTTCGATAAATTCGAAATTCAAATATTCATTTGGGCAAATACTATAAGACCTGGATGATGATACATATTGTAGGTACTACACCAATTTGTACTACAAAACTTGTTACGACGCTGTAGTAATGCACACTTCATTTTTTAATATGATTCAACCAATTTTTATTCTACGTAAACGTAACGTATTTTTAAACAACCATTTTCCTTTTACTTATCGGCTTTTGGTACTTTTTCAGGAGGCATGTATTATAAATATTATATTTTATATTTATTTATAAGTTATTTTAAGTTTTTAGTTTACGTGTAATATGTTATACAATAATAAAGTTATAAATATAAGTATATGTAAACCATATTTGTAAAGCTACCCGTATCCTACCAATATAGATATCTCCATCCTAATAAATCTGGAGATAGCGAGTTTGTGCTTAATTATAATTATCAATTATTTAGTTTGTTGTTTGATATACTCGTAGCTGCCTAAATATGGTTTAAATTGATAAAGTTATTATATTCCAATATTTTTAACTCATTGAATTACAAAACGTGGTAGCTATTAATTATTTTCGCATTGACTATGGATTGGCTTAAAACCTTATCTCTTAAGCCAGTTCTAACTCTGCAAGTGTCAATATTGGCGCCCGCTTCTATCGGCTACTGGCGATCGTTTCCATTTCCGCTCAGTCACAATTGATTGAAAGCCTCCTTCAAGAATGATTGTCCGATTTATTGGACGTGACTTGAAATAGTGATGTAGGGTGGAGTCAGTCACAAAATATATGTTTCGTCTTAATTTTACTATGTTTTATTTAGTTTTTGAGACATTATCAGGTATTCATGACATGCAATTTTATTTTATACTGTATTCTTACGACCTATCATGGCCGTTTATAAACACTTAACCCTTGGATCAAGGTTAATGCAACCATTTTTCATGCTTGAAAGTTTTGCAGGTGAAGTATGTATGTACATATATATGTATTATTAAATTATTTTTACCCAAACCTACAATACTTAGATAGTCCACCCATAACGCGCGTTATCATTCTTTACCTATAGTTTCTCTTTCTGCTATTTTACGGACTTATTATAAATTTACTACTTAAATAACGTTTCTGGTTATTGCATATTTTCAATAAACCTGGGCCATATAAAATACAATCAAAATTATGCGTAACGACGCCTCTCAACCGCAAACTGATTACCTAAACAAAATTATGCTAATCGTTTGAATTTACGGTTTTATGGGTTGGAAGCGTTTGTAAACAGAATATTGCTCAGAAGTCAGGCAAGGTGTTTACATTAAAATTTGTCTGTATTCGAATGTATGTGTAATAAAGCGAACAACAAAAAGCGACCTGTTTTTTCATCGCATGCTCGCAGTTGCGGTTAGGGTTGCCAGAAGGTTTTCCGGATTTCCGGGAATGTCTCGGAATACCTCCAATGCCATACTCTGGTCCCGTAAAATTTCTGTTACACTTACGAAAAGGGTAACCCTGAAAACCAGGAACCATGTCTGATCACGGGACATATTAATTTACCAGTAGGTTTTCCCCGAATATCGGCAATGGATGTAGACCTGGCAACCCTAATTGCTCGTGGTACTGGTCGTTCATCACAGCAATAAACACTTCTCACATTTCATTGTTACTGAAATACTGATGTATTGCTGTTTGGACGCGCTTTGTACCGGCCAATTCAGAACACTGACTCCGATTTTTAGCCTTGGTTGGTGGTTACAAAAGCACTTTTATGAGCGTACGAATAAAAACGTCGTCGCGTTTTATTCGAAGTTTTGTTTTTAATGAAACACTCCGCAATGCGTATGTGTCTGGGTTCATTTACACGTCGTGTGTGCTTTCACTACATATTTGTTAGTTTGGAATAAATACCGTAACCGCGTAATACTGTGAAAGTCACTTGACATCTCGTATTAGTTATGGTATTTTTGTTCATGAAATTAGTTATCTTACCTATATTAGGTAGAATCACTGTGTGGAAGTTTCTCTATTGGTATTGCAAATCTCAATTTTATTCTCTCATAGTTATTAGACGAACTTTTGGAGAATTGGAACTGTTTACGAGCACTCGTAAATTAAAAGTGCTCTACGCTCGTATTTGCTATATCTTAAATTCCCCGCAGTAGATACATTGGCACATAAAATAGTTTCGAATTGCGGTACCTAATAACAGCAGAACACTGTTAGAAATTTACTATTATTAGAAAGACTATTAGAAACAAAGCACAAAGCTCCTTTTTAAATTATTTGTGTCACATATAACAAATATGCCGTAGTTATATTTAGCTGTGGCCACGTCAAGTGTCACTTGTGTCGTGAGAGCGCTAGAGCGGACAGCGCGGTGTCAAGTGACGCTGCGTGCCTGACAGCGACGAATGTCATAATTAGCGGGCTTGTTTTGAAAACGTTACCGATTCACCATGAACGAGGTGTCATTCTCTGGTTTTTGCGTGGTTTCTAGCACCCTTCATCTATACGTTTGCGCGTAATGTAACGTGTAACTAAACTGAAACTTTGTACACCTACCAAGAACCGATGTCAATGTATAATTTGATATATTGGAGGTGATCTGGTGGTGAATTGAAGAGGTGGATACCGATAAAGGTACTCTTCAATGGCTACAAGTAAACCTCTCAAGTTGGAGCTCATACTTTTCGTCTTTACAAGCCCAATATATTGCAATTAGAATAATTATCATAAAGTGTTATTTGGAATATAAACTTGGCCAGCACTCTGGACTATGGCTTAAATGCTTTTCTTGTTTGAGAGAAGAGAGCTTCCGTGCAATGGGGCAATGATATTGTTATAACAAATATCTTATAGACACATAATAATAAGAGCAGAACTTCAAAAAAGTTTTAGTACACCGTATATTCCGTCGCATTCTAGAAATAAAGGTTAAACACAGCTTTAATTTGAAAGCATCGATTAGCATAAAAGAGAAGATAAAAGTGAAGTGTGCTTCCTTTATAAAATCGAACGTCATCGAGAGCGCAGCATCTTTATCGACTCGATGGCGCTTATCAGATAGATACCTAGACAACCCCTTTAATCAGCCACTATCGATAATTCTTTTTATAGGGAAGAAATAGCAAAGGAGCATGGTGTTAAGTGCTCTCTGCAACCCAACGATCCCATAGTCTGTATTCAGCCTCAAACAGTGGGTGCCTCCAACCCTTTTCGTGACGTTTCTCCTCCCTTAGACGTCAGGCCGTAGTTTACGTCTAAAATATTTAATTTCAAAAGTAAAAAAAATATGTTAAACACAACATTAACAACCTCTTGATTTGTGGACAAACACTGAAACTACCTTTCTTCGTATCGGCAAATTATAAACATATTCTAAAATTAACATTTGCTACGAAATTTAAAACTGATAGGACATTTTAACTAACCGGAGGGATTTAAACGGAGCGATATTATGATGTAGGTCGTTGTGGGTACTTTGACCTCAAAGTATCAAACGAGGTCCAAAGTAATGTAATAAAACGACCATCGAGGTTACTAACACACGTCCTAATTTAAATTCCAAAATATTCGTGGGCACGCTCGGGACGCTTGAAAGTAATGAAGCTCACCACTCAAGTGGAGCATACCCACTTAAATTGTGATAAACTAGCTAAATAATATCTCGGAACAGATTGTATATTGCGATCTTTAAATAAATTGGGCCAAACAAGATGAAGATATTATTATGCTGGTAAGGCATATCTTCTGGGTTTAAGAAGTGTTAATAAATAAGTAATCAGGCGTTATGATGCATTATTCTTGCTGAGGAAGAACCCCCAAAAAATCTTGTCAACGCCCTTTAAAAATAACCCAACGGTAGGTATATA